>APFE030311006.1:75329-146263 GCA_000404065.3 Pinus taeda | reverse complement strand
GCCTTTATATTATTATTGTTAGGTCGGTTGGGTTATATTGTGACTCCTTAGACTCCTATATATAAAAAGGAGGTTTTTCCATTTGAATCATCAAAGAATCATTCATTTGTGTAATGTAAAGGAGGTTGCTCCCTCGAAGAGGCTGAATTCTAAGGCGTTGATCTATCTTTTCTATCTTTTTGTGAGCTGGTTTCATAACACTATGATATTATTATTAAAAAGGAATTACAAGTCAATTTTATCTCCTCAATCAATTCACAGATCTCCTTCATGACTCTCATGGCTCTCTCTCTCTCTCTCTCTCTCTCTCTCTCTCTTTTAAATAATTCATTATACTCTATTTTATGCACTCATCAAATAATGGTATATTCCTTTTCAGTCATTAAAAATATGTCATAAAATATTCCTCTTACGCTCTCTTTAATGCATATCTTACACTCTACTTAACTAAGGCATCCATACCTCTCCTTAATGGCATAAGTTACACTCCTCTAAATGAAATCCAATGCATGCACATTACTCCTCCTTTATGAAAAGAATTAGTTGCTTGTCCTATATACTAGTCTCGTGTATTCTCACCTGGGGGATTATTAGTCCAAGAGTGGAAGAGACTTGAGGAAAATAGTGAGAGGGAGAGATATGGAGAGTAGCCAATTTCTTCCATAATAAATCTGAAATTATTATAAAAATCCTAAGATGTATAGCTATTGAGGTTGGCCATGAATGGTATTGAGAGGAAGTGAAAATTTTCTTCCTTAGTTTGCCTTGCAAATCTCTCTACTATTGTCTTTCAGTATTGCTTGTCAGCTTTTGTAAATCGGAGGTTCCAGGGGGAGAAGTTCTTCCTAGATATGGTTGGGAGGAAAACCGGGTGGTTCACAATGAGTTGGTAAGGATATTGGAGTTGGAGCATACTCTCATTGGAGCTTGAGCATAATCCCATTTTTTTGAGTTGTATAAATTCACTACCAGTATGTTGACAACATTATATTGTGTTTCTTTTTGTAGTTCATTACATGGTTTTGCTTATTTGGTTGTTGACTGAAACTTAGATGTATATCAAATGTTGCACACTAAATGTTGAAGGAATTTTGCAATAACTGTAGTTTATTTTATGTAAGATTTTTTTTGTATAGTTTCATTGCAAGTTGATTTACATCATGTCTTAATGGCTGAAGCATTCAGGCTGCCATGAGTTTTATGAAAAAATGTTAATAGCATAAATTTGGTTTTTCCTTCTCTTTTTACAACTGTAGATAAGTTTGCATAGTATATGTTTGACAAAAGGGATAAATGAGATAGTAGGAATTTGTTTTTAGTTGTGGTTTTAAATAATCGCATTTATGGTCATTTCTATTTCGATTCATTTTAACTTCAGGGGGTATCTATACCTTATGGCCATGTCGCCCCAAATTTGATTTCAAAAACCAGAGTTCCAGAATCTGGTTCTGTAATATGTTATATTTTATAGATTTGATGTTGTTGCCTGGTGTTTTGTCTTGTTGTTTTTTTGTTAAGCTGTGATGTACCTGGTAATCTCTTTTTATGAAACCAGTCTATTATATAAACTCGGAATTCTTATTTCAAAGTCTCAATGGTTAATACATTGATATTTTAAATAATTTGTGACTGCTTGTTTGATAGTTTAATAGCTAGTAGCTTGTTTTGTGATTGCTAACCATTGTTCAAGATTATCCAATGGCTATAGGTACATCGCTGCGAGATATTTGTAAAAATTCTTAAATATTTATAGTCATTATGTGCCTAAATTTTTGTATATGCAGCAATCAAGATGGATGACAGTTTTACTTATGTATTAGGTTCACTTATTGGCATTACTGACAATGAAGAAGAAGTTATGTATTCTTAGATTCATGTTAGTTAATTTTGGTGAAATCACCTTAAGGGTTATGGTTGTAAGTGTTTGAGAAAATGCCTCAATGGTTGGAGATTTCATGCTTGCAAACTGTTTGACATAATGCTTCAATGGTTGCAGCTAATTACATCTATGAATTGTCTATAAATATGACTAAGTGAATTTAGGATTTGCAACCAAGGTGTTTCTGGAATTATCTCAAAAAATAAGAATGATGATTCCATTGAATTAAAAATCCAAGGAAGGAAAATTGGGTAGGTGAATTGTTGTAATTGTTAGCTCACATATGAATTCATAATAATTGGAAACCACTACTTTAGAAGTTGAATTATCTTGTTTTTCTTCCCTTTGTTTTTCCAAAGAATTCATAGGCATATTATCTAGAACAAAATCAAATTAGTCACTCTTCAACACTTTTAATTCCAAAAGAATGAACAATTAGCTTATTGGAAATTATGGTTTGTAAATATTGATATTGTTTATCCCACTAAAGACTCTATCATTTAAATGTAATTTTAAGACTTATGGTTGTATGTTTTGGATCTTGAGGAGCCATGACCTTGCAGCTTTAATGAGAAGTTTAATATTACTATGGGTTAGTTAGTTAGTAGAAATTAGTGTGTAGCATAAAGAGTACCAATAAAAATAAAAGTGAAAATATAGCTATATGACCTACCATTAACTTTATGTCTTTAAAACTTAAATTTAAATCTCATTTTAAGTCAGCCTTAGTATAATACTGATGGTAGGTAAGTTGGGACCTTATAGCTACCAACTTATCAAATATATTTCATGTGAGGGTAGGTATAGTGTGTTCTATGGCTATAATTTTACTCTCCTTGAAGAGTTGAGGTTTGGAGCAGAAACACCCCCTCACCACAGGCTTAGCATACCATATTTCCTGCTGCAATCACTGATAGACACAAGCATCAAGGTGCAAGAGGGAAATTCCTAATAGTTAGCTCACCATGGGTTAATTAGAATCCTTATATAAGATGCCTCCAAAACCTTAGAATTCCTATACAATGGTCATTTTCCAGAGACGTGCAGGCAAAGGAGGACATTAAAGCTCTCACATATGATGTTAGTCTTACTGTGAGTGGAGAGGAAGAGGAAGACACTGAAGCAGAGGAAGAAGAAGTAAAGCAGGAAGAAGAAGAAAGGGAAGGTGATGAAGATGAGATGGATGAAGAAGAAGATGAAACAGAAGAAATTAAGGAAGATGAAGAAGAAGAGGAGAAAGAGAAGGAGGATGATGAAGAAACAGAGGAGGATTTTGAGGAGGAAACTAATAAATAAGATGAGGATCTACAAGAGGAAGAAGAAATGAAAGACATAGGTGAACAAAACAATTTGAAAGAGGGGGTAGAATACAAGGAGGAGTCAGCTAGGTTGTCTCCAGAACCCATTGAGAGAGAGGGAGCAACTGCCCTCACTGCTCTTAGCCCCCCATCAAGCAAAAAGGCAAAAGACAAAGGCAGACCCCTTTATATTTTAGGACAAGGAAAATCACAAGAACAAGGCAGGGGAAACCCCAAACACCAACCAAAATTCCCATTGTGATTGAAGACTGACCTAAATAAAAGGAGAAAATTCCTTTTCCTAAGTCTCCTATCACCTATGTAAAAAAATCCTACAGGATACACAACAGAATCTACAGGAAGCAGAAGCAATCCTATAGGATACTCTGTTGAACCTATAGGAGACACAAAAATTGGAAAAGGAGGTAGGCCAACAACAAGAAACTAAAGAAGAGGACCCAGAGTCAATAGAACCTAGCCCCCAACCTAACCTTGACTCCTACTATAGGTTTATTGAAGGAGGCAGGGTCATTCCTCAAAAATTTGCTATTCCACTGTTCTTTGAGCTTGAGAAAGAAAGAGCCAAAACTCACCGACGGATGCAAATCACCAAATACAAGGGGGTGGAAGACATTGGGCATATGGAGGAGAAGCTCAAGGAGATGGGAAGAGAGCTAAGTAGCTTGAGAGACAAAGAGGCTATAATGAAAAATCAACTAGAAACAGAAAATGCATGGTTGAGAGGACAACCACAAGAAAGAGAGAATCAATTGGCATGTATGACTAGTCTCTCTTTGGAAGTAATCCATTGTAGGATGACAGCTAAATCCTATGTCATATACCTCAAGGAATAGTGGCTACAGTTCTAGATCAAGACCCTAGCACAGAGAGGCACCATGCCATTTCAAGACTACAGGCAGTTCATGGATCTTTATGATCATAGCACACTAGAAGATAGGGCCAAGATGTCTGAGTTTTATTTGCACAACATGGCCTTAAAAGACATGAATGTATGGGACCCTAATGCCAAGCTAGGAAATTTACAGTTGATGGCTTTGGCATCGTGGATGAACCATGAGGAATCAAGGGCTGTAAAGATGAAGAAGATACAGGATACCCATGTACAAGCAATCTATGCAAAGGCTAAAAGTCAATTGGATTGGCCTAAAACTCAGTCCACCACTACTCTTAGGAATACTAGAAGGAAGGAAGGAAGAAGAAGAAAAGAGACAGTGGGAGGAGGTAGAAAGGAAAGTAGGATTCTATGAACAAGAAGAGGAAACCAGAGCAAAGGCATGGGATGTCAGGGAGGCCACTAGAGCTATGAAGGATATGGATATTGATTGAGTTTCTCATAGGATGAGCCTCATCATTCGGTAATTATATGGGCCTTAATTCACCTCCTACCTTAGTCAAACCAACTTTTCTCACAACTTATTACATGTTTTTTATTATATTTTGTTTATGAGATGAGTTAGAGTTGGATATTATGCCTAATGGACTAATATGCATTGAATGCAGGATTGAAGGAGAAAATCAAGGAATTTTGGCAAATACTAAGGTTAAAAATCGAATAGGACAAGGGAGAGGGATTGTAGGAGGTAAATCTTCCTCATTTATTTCTCCCCCATTCGAATATTCCTCAATCCATCACACCAGCTTGGAGTGCAAGCAGCCAACCCATGAGGATTAGAAGGAAGTTGATCAAGTGAGAGACAAAGAGCTATTTTATCTCGAGTTTGGGAGTTGAGCCTCCCTAATTTTAATGAATTCATTGGGGAATTCAGTTGTATAAGTAGAGAGGCCTATAGCCTCAATAAGATTTGATTTTTTTTTGTAAAACTCTAAGCTATTTTCAAGCTCCAGACTTGTGAAAGTTTTATTGATGTAATTTTCTGTTTTGGTAATAAGAATTAGTTTTGTTTTGAGCCAACACTCAGTTAACTTAGAGGGATGAATCTCTTGGGTTAGGGACCAACCCTAGCAGCCAAGGCTTCTCTTTCTTGTATCTGTATGTTTAGATGAGTCTCATAGCTTCATTGATAAATTGCTTTTAGATGTGTTTTCATTGCAAGTAGTGTAGATTGGATTGGTTGTTTATTAGCTTGCTTCCATTTGTGCCTTACATCAGTAGAAAGTTAGCAGGGATAAAAGGAGTACCACAAGGTTGTCATTTGGTGTCTTGCCCTCATTTCCTCCCTTTGGGATCATGATTTGAGGAAGGGACCCTTATGCAACCCCCAAAATAGAGATTTTTATTTCTTGCATAAGCTCTAGAGTTTACTGTATTTAAGTTAGCATTTGATCAGTTTTGCAAAGTAGGATTTCATTTCCATCTCTTCTACCTTCACTATCGTAGTAGATCTCATCCATGCTTTCATTCCTTTCAACAACTTTCCTCAGGCATCATGTAGGCAGCTAGTTCATTAATTATGCTTTTCCGGCTTATGAGAATGCTTCTTGTTTACATAGCTTTTTGGAAATTATACATGTTTTATGCAGAGAAGATGCTTCAAGAGGAGACAAAGACTTCATAGCTAGCAACCACCTTCCACTCCATCCACCATAGTCATTCCTTGTTTTCACCATTGCCTTCACTAGTTTTCATCATTTTTCATAGAAATTCTTCCAAGCACATTGAGTGAATCCAACCATCCTCTATCTTTCTTGTTGACTTCTAAGTGATCCTAGGCCTTTCCTCACTTCATTCCACCCATATACCACCTTCCCTAAGCCTTCCATCACCCCCAACACCTTCCATTTTACTCTCAGTTGTATCCTGTAGGTTTACATGGAATCTTGTAGGTTTCTAGTACATCCTGTAGGTTTCCCTAAAATGGTCTGTTTTAAGGCCGAATTGAGGGAAAACATCTAGGAAGTCACAAAAATCCTCCCAAGGGTCTCCCACACCATCCGACAATCTCCTAACCCTTCCAGCCATCCTCCAAGATCCTTAATTTACCTGCCACACCACTAAAGGAAATTAGTTTGCATACTTGATTTTGCATGAAAAGACAAAAAGACAAAAATAAATTTATTTCAGTCCCTTTACGTGCACATTATTGATGTTTGATGCTTCTTCCATGCTTATATAGTAGCATTTGGTTCATGTTAATTTATCATTATTGCATAGCATAGTTTCTTGGTAATTAATTAGGAAATGGTGTGATTTAGCATTGAAATTTCAGTGTTTTCCATTATTGCAGTAGAGTAGCTCTGCCTTAGAGTAGATTTCCCTTTCTTCCATCAAGAAACCAAGCTTCTTATGACTCCATAGAAGTATGGATTGAAAACTACAGTGGTCTCTCACTAGATGAACCATGACAAAAGGCAGAACCATCACTTTTACTTGTGTATACAACACTGTCACCTCCAAGTTTGTACGAACCCCGGGTTGACAAAGTAAAGCTGGTAGTCCAGGAGTTGCAACATTCTTGCTGCAATACTAGCACTCATCAATATCCTAAGGGATCAGTTCAAAAAAAATTAAAATAGAAGAAAGAAGTCAAAGGTAAAGCAACAAATCTAGTGAAAGTTAAAGCACCTAAATCTTCTTATTACATTGTTTCCCATTTCAATATGGAGTAATTGACTATTTTCTTCAAACTTCATTTTATTTTTGGAGAGTTTCTTGATTGATTGAAACATGTGCAGCATGTCAAATGACCTTCTATAGAGATAATTGGGAAGAATCCAATGATTATGTAGATGGAATAGTGTATTTTGTAGATAAATCAAGTCTATGATGCTCGAGACTTAGCACCATCACACCATAACTACTTAGATTCCCTAATTTTCTTCTACATGATGTATTGTATCTTCCAAAGATGTGAAATAATTTATTTTCCCTTTTGCACATTTAATATAAATGTCACTCCATTCACATATTTTATTGAAATATATAACTAAGGAAGTTATTTAACAACATGGTTGTCATAACTAGAGTAGAGGGTGAAAGATCGTTAAAGATAAAAGAGACATATGTTCATGCACTATTTTTTTCATACCTCAATCATCATAATGAAGGTACAATTCCATATAGTCTTCTATGGCATGATACATTTGGACATATTAATTAATAAATGTTTCATTTACTAAAACAGAATGGTGTTTCTAGTGTTCCTAATATTTCTAGGAAACTAAAGCAATGTGATGCATGTATCTTTGGAAAATAGAGAAAAAAACCCTTAAATGGTTCCACTTCCATAGCATGTAGAAAAATTGGACTAATATATTCTAATTTGTTCCCCCTTGCCTATTTAATCAACAAATGGAAATAATATATGATTAATTTTATTGATGATTACACTAAAATTTATTGGGTGTACTGGTCAAAATATAAATCTAAAGCTTTTGAAACTTTTAAAAAATTTCATATATAGATTCAAAATGAATCACAATAAAAAATTGGCTCTATTTGTACTAATAATGGAAGAGAATATACATGGAATGAATTTGAAAACCGTGTTTTCCAACATAGGATTCAACACCAAACCTCTATACCATATAGTCCTGACCAAAATGGTGTAGCTGCAAGAATGAACATGACTATCCTGGATATGGTTTGTTCCATGATGTTTTCAAAAAATGTAACTTTGATGTTTTGGGATGATGCAATTCTATGTGGGTGAACCCACAAAGGTGTGTTACACTTTTTGGCAAGCACATGGGGTGTAAGGCAAAGAAAATAAGCTCGATCAAGAGTTTTTTAAGCACTCTATAGAGCAATGTTTTAACCCTTGATCGAGCTATTTGAGGGCTTAAATATTGCTCAATTAATCTATAAAACAAACCCTTGATCGAGATCCTATGAAACCTATGGTTAATTAGGTGTTCGATCAAGAAACCTTTTGGTTTTGGCGAGATTCTAAAAATCAGAGCTCGATTGAGTTATATATTGATCGAGCTCTCTTTATACAAAAGGAGGTCAATCGAACTACTAGTTTCATGTGATAAAAAAGGAGATTTATCGGCTCTTTTATAATATTAAATAACCTATGCCACTGTCTGCGCACGTATATTTGGCACAGACTATGGAAAAAGCAGCTTGACCAAGGAGCAAAATACTGTGTTAAAGGAGCTCGATTGAGTAGTAGAAGTTTTTGTTAAAGGAGATCGATTGAGGATCATAATTTTGTGTTAAAGGTGCTTGATAGAGGAGAGCGTAACTGTTGCAAATTTCCAGCCTTCCAGTAGAACATCAACCATAATTGTTGGCGCAAAATGTCTTCCTGTCAAGGTTGTTTTTTTGCCCTTGGATGCTTCTACTTTCCTCTTCTAAAATGAAAAATGCATTGAGATATTTTTCCCTTGAATTCTTTTTCTTTATTCTAAAATGAAAAATGAATATACAAATAATTTTTTATTTATTAATAGATTAATTGATTTTAAATGAAAACCACCAATGGAATTTGTTTGTCATTGAGACTCTACCTTTTGCGTCTCCTACTAAAAAATATAACCTTCAACCAATATTGCAGAACATATCATCAAATGAACCTAAGATTGTTAAACATAGTGAAGCTAAATATATGGACCTAGATTCCCTTGGCCTCCCAAGCATTACAAAATAACTAAAAGGAAAATATTTCATTTACATACCTGAGCTAGGTCAAAATTCTAAGTAACTTCATTCTCAACTTTAGACCGCAAAACACATATTTCATTAAATTTCGAATTAAATAGTAGATTTAGAATTTCAAACTCAATTCTAGTGATGTCCTTGTAATAAATTGTTTCCAATTTTAATGAAATATGTGTTGCAAGCTCAAAAAATATCCATAGGAAAAACGAGTGCTAGTACTTTAGGATTTCATTACCAAACCTTAAATGAAATGATCAGGCTCCACAAAGACGAGAATAGAAAAGGAGGAGATTTTGTCCAGGATGATTTAATCTAGACTTCGATCCCAAACCATAGGCATATTCACAACATCTGAAATAACAAAAAAACCCCAAGCCTTGTGGAAATCAACTATGGCTCATATTGTATGCTTTATGTAAACATACATTTTATACAAAAATTATATTCACTTCAAAATTGCAATTATAAATTATAAAATTTATTTACACAAGCAACATTGAAAAATGTAACAAAATTATCATCTTCCCTTATTCAAAATCTACCATAACATTAGGTACCTACCATATTACCTTCTACTACAAATCAAATCACTAATAGTACTAGAGGATTCATATCATACAAAAATAATATGAGGTCCCTAATCTATCACCATATAATCTTATTTATGTTTAAATGGGAAACCTATATAAAATCCCAATCACTTCCTTAATTGTTGAAAGATGTCCCTAAAATTTTGCGTTTTGGGTTTTATGATCTCAACCTAATTGTGGAATTCAAAGCCTCCATAGATAATTAATTCAAATTTCTTGTAGGTCATCAATGCTTCTTTTTTGTTGGCAACTCTTGAAGTGGGAAAATGTTCTTGGCATAAAATGTTCCTAACAATTTTTAACAACTCTATGATTTTTACTATTTTTTTGAACATGAGTGATATGGGGATGTGAATTGTTTTGTTTATATAGAGGAGAAATGTGTGTACATTTCTATAGACTTAAAGCATGCATTATGGATAACATGAAAATAGTAGTTCATTCATAATGTGCATGTGTGCTTTGAAAAAATAAAAACATGCACAATTTAGTTATAGCTATAAATGACAATGCTTTATATGTGTTTTTGAGATGATATTGGAAATGTGGTGTAAATCCATACTAGGTCCAAAATTTGAACTATCTTTATGCAATTAAAACTGAAGATGGTAATGAGGTAATTAGTGTTAATAGTAGTGAGGAAGTTAATGACAATAAATATGGTTTCATGGGACCATTGGAGCCATGCCTTACTAAGAAAATACATACTGTTTATTTCCCCTTGGATAAAAACTTGATATGTAGTGTATTATAGAAACATTGTCTTCATGTGCTAGCTTGCAACTAGTATGTCATATGTGAGAAATTATTGAACACTAGCATCAATAACATTGAATATGTTAGAGATGTCTCTTATGACAATTTTAGCAAATTGGGTATCTCACACTTCCTTTCTCTCTCTTTGGCATTGAATGGTGTGGTGGAAGACATATTTAGATGTAGCTACCACATTTATTTTAGTCATTTCATCTTTCTACGTATGGGTCCCATTTCCTATGGTATGGTTCAAGGCTAAATAAAATGAATATTATTTCTTAGTATTTACTTTTAAGGCTTGTGGGCCATGTCAATAGCCATAAATCATTACAAAGGTCCTACAAAAGGAACATTTCATTTGCAAGTGAGACACAAGAATTATTTTGGTCATTGGTAGACCATGTATGGGTTGTCTCTACATTTATGATTTGGTGATGCAAAGTAGTCATGTAGGTAATATTTAAATGTTTAACATAAAATTTATGGGTAACATTAGTTAGAACATGCTTTAAGTATGAAAATTAGGGATTTGGATTGTAAGGGGTAATAATTATTTCTTCCCAAGACATTATCACCTATATTCTTAAGTTAGGGACATGAACCCTAATAGTTTCTCCCACAAAAGGTACCCAATGCCACAAAAGGTACTAAATATATTCCCCCTAGTGATAGAATTTGATTTCCCTAATGCTATATTTATATACATAAATATTTACTTTATTTTAAGTTCTATATAAAATATTATATTTGGGCCAACATATGATGATGTCTATGTCATAGATGGGATGGGAAACATAGACATTGGAAAATATTTAATATTGTATCATGAAATGCACCTCAATTTTCTTGATGGAATCAAAAGTATCCAAGTAAAGAACCTCACCTATTGAATTTAATTTGAAGTCCCAATGTTCGTAAATTAGACAACATTATAAATTTTGATGCCCCAAACACCTAAACTTGCCTTCCAAATTTATTTTGAAGTGTCATTACTTACTTATAAATTGCTTCATCAATTCAACATTCTAATTTTTCATTCCATTTACAATATTCCTACAATATAGTTAGTGGTAGACCATTATGCATAAAGAAATTAACCTTGCCTAGTCAATGCCATGTTATGTATTGACATTTTTGGATATGGTTTCACTCAACTTAACATTTTAATTTCCCATTTCCATTTATAATGATTATATACTATACACAGTGTTATAATTTTCATTTTCATTTCTACTTTAAACATCATTACATTTCTCATTTCTATATTTAATATCCCTATATTATACTTATTACGAGATTGATATACTGACTAAATTTTAATGAACATGAAAACCCAACTAACCAACCACACCCACTCATTTAATATGAAATAATGACACTTATAAGACTTCCACAACTCAATATTCCACTTTTCCATTTCTACCTACACTATCCTTATCTTTTCCATTTCCATCTTTATTATCCATATATAAGGGTCAAATCATGGAGATGGGTTACAAATTTTGGCGAAATGAGGGCATATTTTGCTAAAAGACGAATGCTTGATGGAGAAATTTTAAGCGCTTGATTAAGCAATTTTTAAGCGCTCAATTGAGTTGTTGAGGTGTTTAAAAATTGCTCAATCGAGCATTTAAACAAACTCTCGATCTATTCATTTTCTAACCTGAGTTAACAACTTTATTGAGAGTTATTGATCAATCAAGCCCATGAGCTATATGATTCACCATTAATACCATTAATAAAATTTGGTCAAGGTGTTGGCAGGTTAGCTTTTTAATGGATCGATCGAGCCTTTGAGCTCAATTGAGCCTTTGAGCTCGATTGAGCCACTCGCTAACCACGTATGTCTCCTGATCGAGGGTTACTTTAATGCTAGATCAAGAAATTTGAATTTTTAATTTAAGTGTCGATCGAACATTTAAAGGACACATTGAGCTCTTGAAGTCCTAAAAATTACAGTTTCAACACCTCTTCTGCATATTTCTCTGCAACCCCATTTTTTACCCTATCGGATTTAGGGTAGAAATTGTCCTTAGGTGGTGGAGTTGATCAAATTTGATTCGTGATAGAATCCTCTGTCCAATGGCATATGAATTTTACATTTTCAAATTAATATGATATTTTTCATCTAATTTCTTTTAAACATAACACTTGAAATTTTTTTGGACAGTTTCAAAGGGGCTAAATGAGAAATCAATAACATAAAATATACATAACGAAAAAATTTCAAAAACTACCACTATCTTTGTTTACGATTCTTCTTCAAAAGGGTACTCTTGGATTTTCAATTTATTTAAAGAGTTGAAAAAAATTACGTGAACACATGTGTCTCTATGATGCAATTGAAATATTACTTCGCATTTGAGCATGCGCAGTTGTTTATATGGTTTACTTACAAGCATAGATCCATACATATTACAATCTCATCAATACCAAGTTATTGAATGCATGTCCCTACTTTTGGTGCATTCACAATAAGTCACAACAACAAACTAACAAATATTACCTACTAAATTTATGTTTTAGTTTCTATATGTTCTTACATGGCCTCCTCAACTCAAGTCAACATTCTACTTTTTCATTCCATCCATAACATCCCCATACTAGTCTTAATTTTAAATCATGATGACCTAGCATACCTACCTCACCAACTCAATTTAGTTTGAAGTGCCAGTTCTTTATTATATCACTTCATCAACTTAGCATTATATTTTCTCATTTCCATTTCTAATGTTTCTACATTATAGTTAAACCTATATCTTTATGAGAAAAGTAATTAACCTTGCCCACTGAATGTATTTTAGGTGTTGGTACTTTCATATATGGTTTCACTCAGCCTAACATTCTATGTTTTCATTTCTATTTATAAATTTTCTATATTATACTTAGTATTAGATTGAAAAAATGTAACATCCTTATGTCCAAACTAGTTAACCTTTCCGAATAAATGTAATTTTAAGTATTGACTCTTTTTTATATGGTTTCCTCAACCTAAAATTCTGTTTTTTCATTTTCATTTAAATTTTTTATATATTCTCATTAGTATTAGATTGTAGAAATCTAGATAATTATCTCATCAAATCAATTTAATAGGCAACACAAATACTTTCTTATATGCTTCCTCAATTCAACATTCTACTTTTTCATTTCTATGTGTAATATATTTATCTTTTACATTTGTATTTTTTAACCTCTTTATATTATATTTAGTTGGTAAGTGTTGTCAATTGAAACAAAAATATTAGGGTCAAATCCTCAAGCTCAATATAAAGTTTATTCTATTAGACAGACTATAGTCTATTCCTAGCTACTAACAATGGATGATGATTAAGTAACACGACACTTCATCAACTTAACATTCAACTTTTTCATTTGCATTTATAATGTATGCTTATTAATATATCATTTTCTTGATTTCACATTCTACTTCTAATGCCTCCATCTTTTCCATTTCCATTTGCAATTTTCTATATTATATTAAATACAAAATTAAGATTTGCACTCAATTTTAACAATGACAAAAATCCAACCAACCTCACTCACTCAACCTGATATAAAATAATAATAACATTTTCTTATGTGGCTTCCTTAAGTGGGACATGATTCAAATTTATCCCTTTTAGACTTCTACCTAACATGTATATATTTTCCATTAATTTCTTTAATGACACTATATGTTATTTTTAGTGCAAGAATACAACGTATACTTAAACAATTTACTTAAAATCATTCTATTATTTCATTTTCAATTATGATTACTTTGATTACTTATTTTAGTTATTTCTTTATTTTCATTTATAATACTATTATAAAATGAATGATTACAATGTTTATTCAAGTGATTTACTTAAATCATTCTAATTTTTCATTTTTAATTGTGCCTTGTTTTATGGCTTATTCTTATACTTCATTGGAAAATCATATCAATTTTCTATATTCAATTTATATGATTTTAAGCAACTCTTAATTTTTCTACTTTATCCATCTTAGAATAAATTCCCTTCCAACTCGATTTATGCAGAGCCTTCTCCACCGTCAACCCCATCAACAGGTCGCAGGAGTAGGAGAGGATCAATGACACATGGTTGGACTTGACAGAGATCACAATGTTCGAACAGATGTCACATTTCATTGGTATATATTGGCTTTGATACCAGTGGGAGTGTGAGAGGTAGTGTATTTGTCTTTGTAAATGATGTTGTAGACAATCCAGCTTCACCTATCCAAGGTATATCTCCTGCATTTTTAAATTGTCTTTAATTTATGTGTTTATTTCTTTAAATTGTATTCAATTTATGTTTTTAAATTTAATGTACGTTTTATTAGGTTTACTGTGTTATATATGTTAAAATATGTTTATGACTTGTAGATTCTGAGCAAGGAAAAACTGAACATGACAATGCAATTTTGATCCCTTCATGGGATGACACCATGACCACTATCACACTCTAGGATATTAAGTCCCAACATGACTAGATTATAGGACAATTGGGTACACTCCCTGTTGGCTCATTGACTAAACATAGCTTGAATTTTATGTTTGAGAAAATTGATCGAATGATGGAGATCTACTAGAGGGTAAGCCCATAGAGTGAAATCCTACATGCCATACATAGGGTTAGGAGGTAGGATTTTATAGACACAGATCCTTGGGAGGTGGTGAAAGCTACCACCAAGGACATTAATGTGCATGGGGAGTTTTTGGAGATCACTGTGGGTCATGTTAGACATGGTCCACTTAAACTTAAAAATTTTAGGAATGTTCTTTTTGATCCTTATGTTTATGATCAATTCATTGGAGCTTGAGGCATGTACCCCCAACATGATGAGGTTCCCCTATACTTTTCCCAATAGATATATGTAGAGTTTTTGCTCGATATGAGGCCAAATTACATGAGCACCCCATCATAGTTTTATGGATCAGGAAGGAGACGTAGCTACGATTTTTCCAAGGCTCATAGGGACCCTACCCATGTACTACTACCTCTGATATTTATGCCAATATGTTGTGTCACTCAACGACCTCCATTATAATTTGATAATTTAACTTAGCAATAATGAGGACCCTTTAAAAATTTTAGGATAAAATATTTTAATAATTAAATAAAACCAAATTCCTAAAAAACCCAAAAAATACGCTATCCGCACTTAAGCTTAAAATATAATTGGAAATCAAATATCTTAAGAAAAAATTTGTTAGGACCATTCACATATTGCATATCGGCAATCACATGGGTTAGAAAATAGCAGACCTTTAAGTAAAAGTGCGATGTGATTTTCCTAAGGCTTAATGAACTAATGATAGGTCCTATAAAAATTTAATAAAGAGAAAACCCTCCATGGGCAGAAAAGTCAGAATTGGCCCCACTAGCAAGCCACGCTATTTATCACAAAAAGAACATCACAAAAGTTATATCAGCATTTCCCATTTGTTACCACAACTTCGAACCATGCTATTTATCACGAGAAGTAAACATCGTAGTCTTTGTTGTGCAATACTTATATCGCATCACAACCCTCAAGATGACTCCTCCCAAGAGAAATTTCCATGTGACAATTCTGGAAACCAAACCATTTGCCTCATCTCTTGAAGGTTAATCCATCGCAAATTGGAAAAAAAAAAAATTCAGAAATTAGAAAATATGTGTGTCGAGGAAACTTACGATGCAAAATGAGCCAGCAAGGCATTGACCTTTACAAAGAGCGTGTGAACCCATGATTTTTCATTAATGATTATTTATAAAGGAATTTATGCTTCTCAGTAATTTAAATGAATTGATTGATTCCATTTAGTGTTTCAAGTTTTAAAGTTAAATCCCTATTTTCATGTCATGATCGTCATTTTAACTTTAAGTTTCTAATTCTAATTTTTCCTCCTTATTCTCTGTGTTCTATCTATTACAGGCTAGCCTTGATAAATAGAACTCAGGCGAAATGTTGAGAGCCACAAAGAAGAACAAGAAACCAACAATTCCACCACATTCGACTCCACCTATTGTAGAGGTTACTCAGATGCCTCCATTCTTCTCCGATACGACATGCACTACCAACTCCAGGTGTTCTTCTTGGGAAGAAATATATAAACTATTTGAAGAAGAAGAACCCAGAGTAGTTACAAGACAAGTCACAATGCAAGATTGCAATACATCAACTTCAGAAACCACTTGGGCAGACGTCTCCAATTCCCATCTCCATCAAATTACAGCTCGGCCAAGCATTATTCCATACACAGATTTGGTCAAATGTATTATTGATGATGTAAACATCACAGATAGAACCTTCATAACCTTGAGGACAAGGATGTTAATTGGGCCCTTTAAAGATGAAGATTTAAGAAGAATGTATCATCTACCAAAGCCACGGAAAATCTATAATGTGCAGTTTCTTCAGATGTTTGCTAGAGAAAATGAAGTTCAGTCAAGCCCAATAAAGAAGTGGAGGTGCAAGCCAAGAAAGCACAAACATGAAGAGAAGGGTATGTATTATGTTGCCTCCCTTGCTGGTCCTCATTGTCACATTGTTGCTATGATGTGTAGACTATTCGGGCAACCTAATACATGGAAATTCACAATAGGATGGGCTCCCATAATGGAGCTTGCCTCTAAAGCCTATATTATGGATTTGGCAAATATCCTATCCAACAATATATTCTTCCAGATCCTAGCCTACTGAAGCAAACATAGTATTACTACCAGGACCGTGCCCCCTTTCTACATAAGTGCTTATATTATGGACATAGTGCATTTCACCTCTGACTTTCCATCTATGGGATGGAAATGGACCGTTCAAGGCCCTACCCCAATCCATATTTACCATAAAATCCACTAGGAGTCCAATTACCAGCCCTATTTTTATAAAATCTTCCATGGAATGTTGTTACCTTTGTACCAAGCCATTTTTTATGAAAGACCTCGTAGGTTTTCAAGAGAAGATTTGGATGACCTTACAGCTATTGGAAGATGGTTTGGAGAATAATAATTCACTTATGTTAGGATTTATGGAAGCCTAGATTCCCCTCATGTCCTCCCCCTCTATGTACCGGATAATCTCTTAGCCCGAGAGGTTTCCTATCAAACTATCGAAAATGGCTTAACCAAATCCCTAAAGGAGGCCAAAAAACCTATCTAGCCATATTTTCCTATTCGTTGTGGTGTTTATACTATAGATAATTTTAGGCATGAAACGCTTGAAATTGATAATATAATATGTATGAAATTTCCCATTGTTGGACTTGGGCAGTATGAACTAGACAAGGTAGCGAAAAATTTCACAAGTCAGGTCAAAGTTCGGCAATTTCAATATGAACCTAATGCTTTCGATGACAAGTTTGAAAGTGCCTGAGACTATCATCAGGTACAAATGTTAGCCTAAGGTCACCTCAAACCCAAATATTTGGTCAAATTTAGAGAATACAAGAATTCAATATTGGAGAATCTCCCATTGGATATATTGGGAATTTCGTAATAGGAACAAGTTTTAACCCAGATTTCAAAAGACCCTGAGATCAATCAGGGAACTAAAGAAAGCATAACATCGACGTAGCATACTAATGAGTCACCATCTACCAATGAGCTAGACAAACAATGGGAAAGATTCGATAAAATTGTTAATACGACATCACAAGAAGCACAAACCTCATCGCAGAAAGAAACTCTTAAGACACTTGAGATTACAAAGAAGGTCCCACTCACTGTTGAGTCTTCAGATAAAGCGGTCAATATTGATGACCCAGAAATCATTTTGGCTCACCCTATATTCAAATTTGTGCTCAAGATAGAACATATCCCTCCCCTAGATGTATTTTACAATCCAAATCACAAGGATGCCATGAGCAGACAGAGGAAGAGGAAAAGAACTCAACATTCTCAGGCCTTAGTTCTAGGAAATATACCATTGGATATGGTTTGGATGGATCCACAAATAGACCTTACCAATGATCTAACAAAGGTATTGCAGTTTGCGGGAGCATATGCTACAACCACTGTGGATAAAGCCTCATAAGTACAATAGTTAGTCAAGGAGAAGGATGACATGATCCTTCAATTAGAACATGCATCACTCAATTGAAAACAAAGTATTGATGAGGGATGTCAAGCACAGGTAAATTAGCTACAGAAAAGATTTGATGCGATGAAGCTTCAACATGAAGTTGAGATCAAAAGCAAAAATGATCAGTTGCAACAACTTCAACTTAGCATTGTTCAAATCAAAGATAATCCTAAGCTTGAATATTTCAAGAAGGAAGCATTGGATATTAATACTCTTCTGGCTCAACAGCAAGACGTTTTCTGCAAGAAGTTAAAAATAATTAAAGATCTATGTAAGACAAGTAATTCACTGATGAATTAGTTGTCCAACCTGAGGACATACTTTGATGACATTGAAGAAAATATCTTAGACTATATTTCCTAGCAGGATAATGCAGAAGGCATAGCATACAATCCTCCAAGGATTCAGGACACACAGAAGGAAATCCTTTTTCGAGATTGGGATATGAGAATGAAATAGGTAGAGGCAAGGGACGTCATAAATAACATCATCGAAAGAATTTGCAAGAACCTTTTGAATTTTAATTTTATTCAATACTACCTTGTAGATTCATTTCCTAATGTGAAAACACTAATGAAACATTGGCAGGATTGGCCCAATACGATGGTGGATAACATCAAGAAGTTATCTCAGTTAACTTTGAACATTACTGACAACACTTGGTTAAACTACATAGCCAATGGATTATATTACACGCTTAACCAATGCAACCACTGATATGCTCCCATCACTCTCCAATGTAGTTTATGTGGGCCAAATGCAATTAAACCCAACTCATTCTCCAGAATTAAAGCCCATGATAGATATTTATGAACTCAGGCAACAAATGAAAGCACAACATGCTTCTCATTCTAGATGATTTGTTCAAACAGACTCTATTTTTTTGTCCAAACAGACTCTAGACATATATGTGTGTGTGTGTGTGCGCGGGCATGCGTGCGTGTGTGTGTGTGTGTGTGTGTGTGTGTGTGTGTGTGTTTGTAGTTCTGTATTTATATTCATCGCAACCATTTCACCTACATTATATCTCAAATTACATTACATACCCTTAAAGGGAAACTAGTCTAATTATCCCTAGACGGAGCCATTATTCCAAACGAAAAAGGAACAATTTTCAATTTCTTGATCGGGTTGTTATCCCCAATGTTGAGGTAATGACATTTCGAGGCTTCAACATTTTTCGCGCTAGAAGAAGGGCCCTGACTATGAATGGCAAAAAGGTTTGATCCTACATCAAAAGGCGATCTAAAGAGTCATTCCCCCTCAAGATCTACCCAACTTCTAGATCTCATTCCAAATCGCCTACTCCTAGACTGGAAGTTGTGAAAACAACCATAAAGTATCCTAGCGCACTACCAAAGTCATATGATCAACCTCCTTCTCAGGAGATACCTGAATGTCAAAATTTAATTCAGAAATTAGAATGAATTTCTATTTCTGAAGAAAATACACATCAATCTGAGTTATCTGAAAGTAGTTCTTCCTCATCTTTTCAATCTATTCGTATTTTGATTCGTTCCCAAAGTGAGAAACTTGAGGTTACTCCATTTGAGTTTCCCTTTCCTTCCCATCGAAGTAAGACGAAAAAATTTGAAGCTCAATCATCCACTAGTGAGATTTTATCATCTACTCCACCTCAAACACCTTCATTTCATACTTCATCACAATTTTTCTCTCCTCCGCTTAATCTTCCCTTTCATTCTCTCCCCTCGCAATCAACTGGTGCTGATTCAACTAGCACTATCTCAGGGGCTACTTCTTCTTCCACACAATCAACTTCTTCTACTATTACAATTCCTTCTACTCAAGTTCCCATAATGGAAGGTAGGCAACAAAACCCACTAGCAGCTAGACCATGGACTAGTCCTGGGGCTATTCAAATGGAAGCACCTCTCCATCATCTACCTAAGCATCCCTAAAGATGGTTACTAGAGTTTAATCCTGATGATGGATTGCTCGCTCAAGAACATCTTCATAATTTTATGTTGTCCATTAATCTCAATGGAGTGGTAGAAGAAGATTGTGTAATAAGATTATTTCCATATACCCTTGAAGGATCTGCAGGTTCATGGTACTTCTCATTACCACCAACATCTATCACTAGTTGGGATATATTTGAAGAACAATTTTGACTAAGTTTGGTGATCATCGCACAACTACTATTCTAATGAATGATCTCTCCAATATTAAAGCTAACCCCAATGAGAAAATCAAAGATTTCAATTCTAGGTTTAATAAATTGTTAAAAAAAAATTCCAGATACCTCTAAAGCTGGTGTTGATGTTCAAATTGAGTGGTATATTTCTGCTCTTCCTTCTAATATCGCAATTTTTGTAGACAGGGCTAATAGAGACACTTTAGTTGATAACATGAAAGAGTCAATATCTGTATAAAAAATATTCTTTCCTTAGAAAAGAGATTTGCTCAAGAAGAAAGAAAAACTTAGAAAGTTACCTTCAAAGAGGAACCAAATAAGAAAACTTCGAAAGATCCTTTTGATTTAGAAGGATTACAAAAGGTTCTCAAATCAATGTTTAATTAAATGGTAGAAACCAAAAAGCTGATAGTTGAGTCTTCTAAAAAACTTTCAGATATTTTAGGAGAACTCAGACATCAAATCATCAACCCCTAATATCATATCAAATGTTGAATATGATTTAGAGGAGGATGAAGAAGAAACAACATTATCTGCCGATGCATCCCAAGATGTAGAAACAACCAATATTCAGGGATTATGGGATTTTATTTTTCCTAATTCGAATAATGAAGAATAACATGAAGCTTTAATAGTTAATACATGGAGTAAGAATCCTATAGATTCATTGTAGTTGACCTAAAAGCATAAATATTCTACTCCTACTACTAAGGACAAAGCCGCACCTAAGAAATCCACTTTTACATCTTCCAATTAATTCCATCTTCTTCCAATTCTCCATCTACATCTAAAACTCTGGTTGTTTCTGATACAATAGAATATAATATAATTGAGGATATGAAGAAGTCCAAGGCTAACATTTCCTTTTATGAAGTAGCTAAATTAAAGAAGGAACATAAATTTTTTAATAAAGAATTGAATGCAGTCACTACATCCCCTTTGTCGATTGTTGTTACTTCTAAATATTCTAAAGGAATAGGAAAACCCCCCATTGATACTTCAGATAATATTAATCCCACCAATTCCATCCTAACTGGAGATAGGTCAAACTCTCATACTCCTCCTTTTGTTCTGACCTTTGAAATCTTCAATAAGAATGTGCATAATTGCTTAGTAGATTCTGGGGCATCTCCAAATGTATTACCTTATTTGTTTTGTCTTAAACTGAACATTGAACCTCAGAAGTCTGTTGTACATATTGTTCAACTCGATAGAACCAAATTAAAAGTGTTAGGGGAAATCAATTATGTTCTCATTAGACTTTCTTCTAATGCTAAAGTTTGTCAAATCATTGATGTACTAGTTGTTGATATTCCTGACTTTTACGGTTTAATTCTAAGCAGAGATTGGTAAGAGAAGTTACATGTTTATTTCGCTACTGACTGGTCTCATATGTGTCTTCCTTACAATGGTAAACCTAATCAACTTCACATTGAATGAGAAAATCACATGAAATATTCAGTACCGACTTGGACAAGGAAAATGAACTCGTGGTCTTCACAAATAACATTATTGGAACTACTATTTAGAGTCATTCTTGGGTAGTTTCAATGCATAAGAATCTCCTTTTGATATTGATTTTGTCACCTCTCAAATTGAAATTTTTTCACAGATAGTCTCATCGAGATGTGTAAATATTGTGGATAAACTAGTAGTCAAATATTTGTTTTGGACTTTATATTTGGATGGTTCTCGATCTAATGATGGTGTTGGAGCAGGATGTATTTTATAAATCCTGAAGGAGATAAAACAATTATAGCATGTAGATTAGAGTTTGAATGCACGAATAACATTGTTGAATATGAAGCTCTGGTTCAGGGTTTGTACAAAGCAATAACCCTTAATGTCAAATGCCTTCAGGTGTTTGGATATTCTGAAATTATTTTGAACAAGTGAGAAACACCATACATTGTGTCTCAAACCACTTGAAACATTATCAATCACTCATTCAAACTCTCACTTCTCATTTTACTACATTTAATAACTCTCCTATCCCAAGACATCAAAATGCTAGTGTTGATCTACTATCTAATGTCCCATCTAGAATAATCCCATCAGAGGATTATAGTCTAGATGGATTTTACATTGAATTGATTTTTTGCCCCTCAATTCCTGACAATGTCACTAATTGGCATGTTTTCAATGATAATGAAGTTATTGTAAGTTTCTTAACATCATAAGGGTCATATACTGATCAGATAATAGATGAAGACAAACATGACAAACAGATGAAGCAATCACTTGAGGAAAATTCTTTACCAAAGACTGTAGTCAAGCTTGAAGATTTGTATGAATTAAAGGACAAATTTAAAAAGGTCACTAATTTCAAACTACAAAGTTGAACTTTGAGGTATCAATTGATAAACCTTGGATCTGACCTAAGACCTCAAAATATTAATTTAGGCCTATGACTTTATTTTTTTTATCAAGTAGGAGTAGTACCTTCTATTAAGCTAGCCAATAATACATAATTTACATGAAGACACGCAAGCTCTATGAGAGTTTCACAGTCAGTAGGGCAGGCAGAAACCTAACCACTCACCCAAACCCAAGAGAAACCAAAAGAAACCTTGCAATCCTTGGAAGACGAGTCCACCGGACTGAGGCCCACAAAAAGCTACTAGTGTCCCACCGAGAGTCCACAAGAACCCACAACAGAATACCCAAAAAACTAACTTACGGACTCGAAAAAAGCTATAGGCTTAGTCCTCTAAACTTTTTTGGGTCCGAAACATTTGAACAACTTGCACGAACAAATCACCATCGTTGACTACTCAACTTAGATCCAACGGCCTTCGTGGATATCAGGCAGACGAGAAGTGCAAGGGTTAACCATCCGGTGAGAGCGGTTTTCTCTCACCTCTCGCCACAACGTGTTGCATGATGAGTGGAATAGGTGCCAACTTCAAAAAACCAGAAACCATTGGGACCCCACCCAATATACCACTTGTGGTTTTGAATTCGTTGTTTTCCGGAAAAACAATTACGCTCTATTGCCAAGCGATGACTGTCAGACCACTCCCATGGGCAATTTCTGAGCCTTCAACCTAGATTCTCCATCAAGCACCATCTAAGCAAAATGTAAATAGGCAACCAAATCTGTGGTGCTACCCGAGTCAATACCTTCACCATCCAACCAAAAGTAATCAGAGCTTTGGAAATCAGGCAAAACCAAAAATTGTCAGATGGTTTAGGGTTCACCATCCTCCTGCCTGTCTCCTGCATCCCTTCGATCTATCCTATTCATCCATAGTTCCATATATTTGGTTGCGAGATAGAGACAATCCTCCCGCAGTTTTCCTATAGGTAACGAATCCCAAGCATACCAAGAATCCCTATCCCTATTGGTCACTCCTTTGTTCACCAACCGATCCACTAACATGTTTGGTTTCCTTTTCACATGGACAAATTTGACAGTTTTAAGGGTTTTTAGGTGGGAGTGGATATGGTGCAAGACGTGCAAGAGCTTCCAATGCTTCGAAACTTTATCTGGAGAAGTTCCATTGCATATTTTCTTGGCTGCTCTAATGATCAATTTTGAATTCGCTTCAATGATAACATTATGTGAATTTGACTCCACTAAGATTTCCAAGCATTGCTCTAATGCCAGGAGCTCAACCATGTTATTAGTGGCCTTCCCCAAGTGGCCATGGATGATTTCCTTTGTTTGCCCCTGATAATCTCTTATGGCACCCCCAAAGCCAGCTAAACCTGGGTTGCCCTTAGAAGGTCCATCGATGTTAACCTTGAAGAAACCATAGGGAAGGGGCTTCCAAATGCTGGCCCCTATATTTATTAAGCTCACTCCCTTTATTATTCCTTGAGGACTTATGGACTGGAGACCCAAATGAAGTATAATATTCTCCTCTTTAGGCAGAGAAGGATCCTTAAGAAGTGTCCTCAATAAGCTTCTTACTTTGTCTTTAAGCTGCCTTGGAATTTGATCAATTATGTGTTGGGGCTCGCTTGTTTTTTCTTTGAAGATCCACTTGTTGTGCTCTTTCCAAACATTCCAAATGACAAATCCTAGAACCATGATCCAGGCTTTGTTAATAATCTCATTCCTTGAGAAGTTCTTCCTCCATTTTTTCAAAGTGTTGGATATGCTGAGACTATCCCTATTAGTTTGTCTGAAGATTGAGGCCACCCAGTCCCACACCCTAGATGTGAAAGGGCAGAGGTTGAGAAGGTGTTCAATTGTTTCCTCATGTGAGCCACAAAGGTTACATTTGTAAGGGCCAATGAAGCCTTTCTTTAGGAGATTCTCCTAAGTTAAGATCTTCTTTTGATGCACAAGCCAGATGAATAACTTTATTTTCATCCAGTGAGGGTTTTGCCAAAGCTTCTTCCAGACTTGATCAATATTCACAAAGTTAAATACTGTGACTTCCTGTTTTGCCTCTTTGAGGTTAAAGTTACCTTCATTATTCTTTCCCCATCTTAATTGGTCAGGTGAGGGGGAAACCAGAATCCTTCTATGCTCTAAGTCCTGGGTGAGAGCATCTGACTTGGCCTTGATAGGACTCTCATCATTGTAACTTAGATCCTTCCATTTCCTCCATTTTTCATTATTCCTTCCTTGATCCCAAAATTCTTTTACCAAAAAAAAAAACTTTTGCTATTTGTGTCACTCTTTAGAGCTGCCAAATCATCCCTATACAAGTTGGGTTCCTGTTGCCAGCTGTCCTCCCAAAATCGAGCAAGGTCCCCTGCTCGGATTTCACAAAAATAGTGTTGCTGAACAATGCTTTTATTCTCCTAGGCAAGCTTCCAAATGTGGGAGCCCCTGATTTGTCCTGACATTCTAATATGATCCTCCTCCTACCAATTCTTGGCATACTTTTGTTTCCAAAGCTTAGCCTAGGGGACATTCGACTCCTTGATCCATCTCCACCAAAGCTTAGCTCCCAAAACTTTGTTGCGAGTCTCAGGATCATGCGGCCCCAAGCCACCATCACTTTTGGGCTTGCAAAGCTTGTCCCAGGCTACTAAAGACCACTTCTTTTTCTCTTCCCCTCTGCCCCACAGAAAGTCCCTTTGTATGCTCCTTATCTACTGCTTAATACCTTGAGGAGTAGGGAGAGCTAAAAACATGAAAATGGGAATGGCCTGCAAGACCGCCTGTGTGAGCACAAGGTGCCCTTCTAAATTTAAAGACCTGCATGTCTATTTTCTAACCTTGTCCTGAAGTTTATTTAATATTGGTTCCCACACTTTCTTGCTTAGAGGTTTGTTAGTAAGAGTAATGCCAAGATATTTGGAAGGTAACTGTTCCCTTTGAAAACCAAGAATTCTGGTAATGTTTCTCTGAATAGCAATATTAGTGTTAAAGAAAAAGACTTTGGACTTGTTGAGGCTTACCTCTATACCTTATGCCATAGAAAAGTCATTTAAGATGTTTTTGATTGCTCTGGCTTCCCTGACTGTGGGTATGCCCTGCAACATTGTATCATCCACAAATTGTTGATGAGTGTTTTCCGCTCCATCCAAGGTGAGCTTGATACCCTGGATTCAACCTTTAGCATTTTCCATTTTGATTGCCCTACCTAGCCCTTCCATCATGACGACGAAGAGGAAAGGTGAGAGCGGATCTCCTTGTCTGAGTCCTCTGGAGGGTGTGAAGGTTCTTGATGGAGCTCCATTAAGCAGTATGGAAAAATTGGTCGTGCTAACTAGTGCCATAACCCATCTTATCCAATTTTAGTCAAAGCCATAGGCTTTTAGAATTGCTCTTATATAAGACCAACTTAGTTTTTCATAGGCTTTTGCTACGTCCATCTAAATAATCATAGTTGATTGTTTATTGCTTTTGAGAGAGTGTACCACCTCATGCGCTTGGATGATATTGTTGAGAATTTGTCTTCCTTCCACATAGCCTGTTTTCTCTTTCGAGATGAGAGAAGGTAGAAGGGACTTGAGTCTATTGGCTATCCCTTTGGAAATGATTTTATACACCACATTACATAAGGCTGTGGGTCAAAAACCATCTGGAGTCATGGCATTTTCCTACTTAGGGATTAAAGCTATGAAGGAAGCATTAAGAGCCTTCAGAACCTTTTTGGATTTTCTCGAGTCTTCCACAACCTCGAGGATATCATGTTTGACTGTTTCCCAGTAGGCTTTGAAGAAGTCTACATTGAATCCATCCGATCTTGGTGCTTTTCCACTTTGCATTTCATTAATCACCTCACTAACCTCTTATTCCAAAACTGGCCTGTTAAGATTGTGGTTGTCCTCTCTGGTAACCAGCTTAGGGATATACTGGGTGAAATGATCAATGAACCTGGATATATCCTCCATTGGCTCCTTTACAATATTGAAGAAGTGTTGTACAAGGATCGATTCCATATCATTGTGAGAGACAAGTTCAATGCCTTGAGAATCTTTGATCTTTGTGATTATGTTGTGTGCCCTGTGAGCCATAGTGGATTTATGATAGAACTTTGTATTTCTTTCTCCCTCTTTAATCCATTGAATCCTATATTTCTGCCTCCAAAAAATTTCCTCTTGTAAGCATCGTTCCTCTCATTCTTCTTGCAAAGAGTCAATTAGTTTTTGCCTCTCTTTGGTGAAGCCCTCTTTGATGTTGATCTGATTGATTTCCTGGAGCTTCTGCTCAGTTTCTCTTCTGGCCTTGAAGATATCGCCAAATTCCTTTTTGTTCCAAGCTTTAAGTTTGGATTTAATGTGTTTAAGTTTCTGCTGGAGCATGAACATTTTAGTGCCCTGAATGTTCAACTCCTCTCTCCACCATTTATCAATGTTACTAGTGAATCTAGGGTGTGAGAGCCAGGCATTTTCGAACCTAAAAGGTCTGTTTCATGGAGTTCCCATAAAGGTAGCTTCCAGTTGTACCAACCAGTGATCCAAACCTCCAAAGGGCATAATGGAAACTGTCATGGCAGGTCTTGTGAGGAGGAGATCCTCTGAAACAATAAATCTATGAAGTTTGGAAGCCACTTGAGAAGCCCCTCCCCTTTTATTGTTCCATGTAAAGGTTCCATTTATTATTTCAGTGTCCACTAGTCCCATGTTCATAATGAAGTCCTGCAAAGCTATGGAGTCTCTGCCTAGCTATCTAGTGCCTCCTTTTTTCTTTGAAAGAGATCTTATCATATTGAAATCTCCTACAATGATCCAAGGCGTATTGGGATGTCTTACTCTTAGATCCTCCAGGGAGGTGAGAAGCTTGACTTTATATGCTTGCTTTTGAGGTCCATAAACATTTGTAATCATATATATCTCCTTACCACCTACAGGTTGACACACCAAAGACAGATAGTTCCTGGATGCTTCAGCATCCAGGATTCCAAATTTTTGTGGATCCCATAGTGTGAGAATTCCTCCCCCCCCAAAATTATTTACCTTAACCTCTAGATACTCATACTTGATTAACCACTTATTATGAATTTCTCTTATTTTATCCATCGAACATTTTGTCTCTTGAATAAAAACCATGTCTAGTTTTTCTTCTTTCATTCTGTTACTTAGATTCCTTTGTTTCCTTCTACTCCCTATACCTCTAATATTCCAGGTTGTGAGCTTCATTAAGAAAGGTTAGTAAATGAATAGTTGGTGAGATCTTTCATCTTACTTGAGTTTATCAATAGTTTTCCACATTCATTTAGCAACTCATTCTGTCTTTTTCTTCCTCTTTTCCTTCCTGAGTTCTTTGGAGATTATGCCCGTGAATTCTCCATCATTTTTACCCCACTTGGATCCTGGCTTTCATGGTTTCTTTTGACACCAATTCCCTTTTATTGTGACCTCCATAGAAATATTTGTTGTACTCTGTCATAATATTCTGTTGGCAGGGAGTCCACTCCTATGTTCTTTCCTTGTTCCAGAAATTTCTCTAGATCTAGATTTTCCCTATCTAGAATCTCATGTAGTTCATGGTCCTCCGTTCCTGCCTCACTTGAAGTCATCTCATGGTCCCTAATGATCTCCATGCAGCTTGGTAGATCATCCTTTTACTATTTGTTTACTATGATATCCTCCATTTCAGCTTTCTTATCCTGCTCCTTGGTTACATTTTCCATGTCCTGGACTGTCTCCATGTTCTCCTCTGCTTCCTCTAGGATTTTGAAATTGTTGTGTCTTGTGTGTCTGTCCTCACTGATCTTCTTGTGTGGACATTTACCCCATTTCCCTTTACCCCCAACCTTGGTGAAACCCTCGTGATCTCTATCCAAAGTAGTTTTCCCATTGCCTTCCATATTGTTTGTTGGGCACTCTCTGAATAGATGGCCATGTTCATGACATTTGCGGCACCTAAATGGTATGTGCTCATAGTCCACAGTCAACACCCATTCTTCATCATATACCTCTAAAATTTCCGCTTCCAAAAGGGCTCCAGATAGGTCCATTTCCACACATATTCGAGCGAAGGAGGTATATTTTCCTTTCAGGGTTGCCTCTGAGATCTTTAAAAAATGCCCCAGCTTGTTGCCTATGGTTTTCAAAGATTCTGGTAGCTAATAATCCAAAGGAAGGGAGTATAGTCTAATCCAAACCAGTATTGATGTGAATGTCTCACATTCTGGGACAAAGTTCATCATCCAGAGCCGCATGTAGAGTCTTTCCATAGCATAGAAATAAGGCCCCCCTTCGAACACATTGTCTTTGTCCTCTAGGCTTGTGAACACCACAGTGAAGAAGCCCTTCAATCCCAGATGTAATTGTATTTCTCCCTTTGGCTTCAAATGGCTCCTTATCCAGACATGTAACACCCTCTCCATTGGCCATAACCCCATGAACTTGCATATGATCGCATGTTCTGTCATATGGTCCCAATGCGCTTGTATCACTAGATCACTCAATATGACCCGGGGAATAATGCTCGACTTGGGTTTACAGACTCCAATAGTCCTTATGGAAATCGTTTTTTTACTGTTGCCTCCAAAGGTTTTTTGAAATGCTTCCCTCCTGAATCCTTACCTCCCTCTGTGACTACCTGACTGTAGGAGGGAGTGGCACTCCCCCTACACATCCCGCCATGGAACCTTAAGTCAAAACCCTAGTGCCAACTCCAACCCTAGCTCAAGTTGTAGCTCCTGATCTTGTTTACATTACAGATCCTTCGTGTTTTCTTCTGCTGATTTATCAATTTAGGCCTATGACTTTCATCTGATGAGAAATTGGCCTTTATTCATCTGTTAAAGAAATACAAAAATGTTTTTGCTTGGAATTATGATGATTTGAAAACTTACAATTCCTCTATCATAACATTCTACCCCACCAAATGTAAACCCTGTTTAGAAAAGGCTAACAAAAATTCATCCCAACCTTGAAAATTAAATCAAGAACAAGCTGAACAAACTCCTCCAGGCCAAAATCATCTTTCCAGCTAGGCACTCTAAGTGGGCTTCAAATTTGGTACCTGTTAAGAAAACAAATGGTGATATTCAAATTTGCATTGACTTTAGAAATTTAAATAAAGCTTGTGATAAAGAAAAATTCCCACTTCCACCCATGGAACAAGTCTTGTAGTCTATAGCAAGTTCTGAATTGATGTCTTTTCTAGACAAATTCTTAGGGTATAACCAAATCCTTGTTCATCTAGATGATATATTAAAGACTACTTTCAGGACTAAATGGGGAACTCATGCATACCAAAAAATGCCTTTTGGATCAATAAATGCAGGAGAAACCTTTCAACGAGATACAAACATTGCCTTTAGAGGTCTCATCAATAAAATTGTTGTTGTTTACTTGGATGATATTACTATATATTCCAAGAAAAGGAACAATCATTATCGTGATTTTAAATAGATTCTTGAAAGGTGTATTAAATATGGGATTTCATTAAACCCCAAGTCATACTTTGCACTTAGTGAAGAGAAAATTCTAGTATTTATTGTAGCCAAGGAATGTATTTTCATATATCCTGATAGAATTAAGACAATTTATGATATTCCTTTACCTCATAATAAGAAATCAATACAATCTTTCCTAGGACACATTAATTTTTTGAAAAGATTTTTTCCGGATTTTTCTCAAATTGTCTTGCCTCTACAAGTTATGATCAAGAAGAACTCGGTTTTTAAATGGGGACATAATGAAAGAGAATTGTTTGAGTCAATCAAGAAAGCTATTATTGATGCTCCCTCTTTAATAACTCCTAAATTTTCTGATCATTTAATTTTGTAGACATTTTCTTCCAAGTTATCCTATGTTGCAGTTCTAACATAGTTGAATGTTAAGAAAAATAGAGGCCCCTATCTCCTTCAACTCAAACTTACAAGGAGTAGAGCTCAACTGTTCAGAAGTGGAGAAGCAGGGATTTTAATTTTCTACGAAGATTAAAAGCTTTAGGCCTTTTCTTTTAAAAACTCATACTAAAGTCATCGTCCCATTTCCAAGAGTAATACATTTGCTTGTCCAAAAAGAATTAGGAGAAAAGATAGCAAATTGGATCATTGCTCTGCAAGAATATGACATTGAAATCAAACCTGCTAAAATTGTAGGAGGTCAAGGTTTTTGTAGACTAATTATAGGAGCTTCTAATATATCACCTGATCAGGAATTAGGTAGCATTGTCTAGATATCTAAGGTATGCCTTACTAACAATGAATCTCAATATGCTGATGTCGTATTTTATTTAAAGAATGGTTATGCTCCAACCAGACTCAATTATAAAAGTAAAAGGGATTTAAGGTTGAAATCCAATCAATATGATCTCATTCATGATGTGTTATTTAGAAAAAATTATGATTTGATTATGCTAAGCTACTTAGAAAAATATGAAACACAAACGGTTTTGCAGGAATTACATGATGGACCAGCTGGTGCACACTTTGGAGTAGATACCACCGCTCACAAAATCCTTCATGCTGGATACTACTGGACAACTCTTTTCAAGGATACACATGCCTATGTAAGAAAGTGTAAAATTTGCCAAACTATTGTAGGAAGACAGAGAAAACCATCCTTACCTCCTCAACCAATCAACATTCGACAACCTTTTGAACAATGGTGATTGGATATTATTGGTGAGATTGTTCCTCACTCTTCCAAGCAACATAGGTTTATCCTTACTGCGACATATTATTTTAGGTTGAAGTGATACCATTTAAAGTAGCCAATTCTGACAATATGACTGAATTCACAGGTTTGGTCTACCCAACACACTCATTTTTTATAATGCATCTTACTTTTCAAGAAATAGTATGACTGAGTTTGCTTTAAAAAGAAGATTTAAACTTAAATACTCTATTAATTATTATCCCCAGGGAAACGGCTTAGCAGAATCAACTAATAAAAACCTCATTAGGATTATTAAGTGAATTGTTGATCAAAGCCAAAAGAATTGGCATAAATCTCTTATTTCTTCCCTATGGACTGATCGAATAACTAAGAAGGCCTCCATCGGGACTTATCCTTTTAATCTAGTATATGGAAAGGAGGCCATTCTGCCTCCTAATCTAGTTCTTCCCTCATCATCTCTGGTGTTATCTCAAAATCAGGCCCTGGAAGGCTGCAGACCAGGAAGACTTCAAGTAACTGTTTCAAACCAATCTTTTAGCTAAGGCTTAGCCTCCTTAGCCTGAGAGGGCTCTCTCAAAGGATTAAAGTTTTTTGATTATGATCAAGATGGCTAACTCTTGTGGAACAAATAAAAATGAAAATGGTGGAAATAAAACTAACAAGTATCCATTGGGCTTATGGAGTCATATGTGATTTAGTATTCACAGTAGGGTTGGCTTTGCATAAAAGTCAAGGCATTCAAGTTTCAACATATGTAGAGCACACCAAACACACAGAAGGCAGTTTATGAGTATATGAAGGAAATTAGAACACTGTAAGTGATTTCTAAGTAATCAAATACTCATAACACTGTAGATAACATGAAAAGACAACAAAAGAAACTCATACATTGAACTCTCTATGATTCCTGAGAAGCACAAGCCAATACTGTATTACCAAAAAAAACAGAGTCCTTACATAAGCCAAATATCAGAGCTCTTTTTTTTATAAATTTCCAACCCCTATTACATTGCTCTTTCCCCTATATATAGATCTCTTCTACCTAACTGAGATTCCTCCTCAAGCATGAGGGAAACTCGAATTCTCCTTATCATGACACCTATTGACATATTAAACTAACTATTAAAAGCAACTTACTACTAATTGACAGCTCTAGAAACCTAAAACAATTAGGATTCTAATTCTACATCATGCTGAACATAGCATTTATTACAATCAAGATTCATTCTCTGACAAGTGGTTTCCTTCAGCTTTGGCCTTGATGGATGTTTAAAGCTCTTTGCTGGCCCTTACTGTCTTATCTCTTCACTGCTGCTGAGAAATAGGAAACTGCCCCTGTTTTTATGCTTTTGGTTTCCTCAAAGATATTCGAAAATAATTAACCATGTTGATCTTCTTGAATTAGTAAAAAATCTATTGGAGTGCCACGTCCTTCCTATGCTGTCGACCTTTCCCATGTGTGAAGACAAGACCTCCTCCAAGCCGTCTAACATATCATGAACTGTAGTAACTATGATCACTTTATAACAAAAAGTTTAAAGTTCAATCATATGTTTCCTCCACCTATTTTTCCCTTGTTGAATGTTGACACCTGTTACATGATCCTTTGAAGAAATTCCTTTTTCAAAAATTTTCCCTCGGTCTTTCAAAATTGGTTGACTGAATTTTAATTATGTAGCTACAGCAGTTTCGTAGCACGCTACGAAACTGCTATGTAATCACCAAAACACAGCTTAATACCAAAAGTTTGCTATCTTGGGCTTCCTAAAATTTAAATATTCTTTTTAGCTGCTCTAAATATTTTCAAAACTGAGTGGAGACGTATGATTCTTCAAGAAAATTTTTTCCTTAAGGACCCAATATGATTGCAAGAACCTCCGGAAAAGAGGGCTGTACAATCTGAAGTTGAGCAGGCCTGTTCCACATGCCTTGACCCATTTGTAAGATCATGGTTATCATTTGCAACACACCACCTTGAAGAGAGGTATCGAACATTTTCTGCATTCACCAGACCCGCATCTTGCCCTATGTCAATCTCATATTTAACCTAACCATCAATTGTAAATATGCCCCAATGTCTTTCAAAATTTCCATGCAGAATGCTCCTTTGGTCCTCATCTAGTAGACTAAAAATATATGTTTCTATTAGGGGGTTTCCAGGCCTAAGCGGGGTGCCCTTGTTGCTTATGACGTGGTTTACCAGTCCTTGAATGAATCTTTTTGCATTGCTGACAGTTGCATTAAATCCCCCATCTGTTGGCCATCCAACTTGTCCAACAACAATTGGCATCTGTCCAAAGCCAATTTTTTTTAAGGTTGATTCAAGCCTATCCAGGTTTCCAATGCTTGGGAGGAAGACTGCAAGAAATCAAGTATAGACTTTGACTCCTTCGTAGTATCTTTGTCAGGGGAAGATAGTCAAATAGATCTGTAAAAGTGCTAATCTAGGAGAATTGGCACAACATCTAGAGTAACATAGCCATACCAGTGACCAGTAATTTCACCATCAGCATTTGGACCATATATTATAAGGTTCCCAGCATATTTGTGACCACCAACGTGTGAGCATGGACTCATAGCTACATGACCTTTAAGACTTCGGGATTTTTTAATCTCTTGATAAGAGCAGGTCCACAAACACCACACCTTCGATCTCAACTAGTATGTGAACACAAAAAGATATGTGATCCAATGAGTATTTCAGGATTTCCTGAAAGCCATTATATATCTTATTATATGGAAAAAGGATGAAAGACTAATTGATTGTGAATTTGGGGAGAGGGGACAGTCTCCATCACATTGTCTTCCTTGCAGAAGGAGATAGAGAAATTGCGGCCTAAACAGAAATACAGAGTATCTCAAACATTGCATCGGCCTTAGATTCATAAAACTGCAGGGCGCGAGAAGAGGCACGAGAGAGTGTTTCTATTGGAAGTTGGATGATAATACATGCGCGATGTCTGAGGGTAATGAGAATTAAACCTGGTAGCGATCTTGATACCCGCGTCCACCATTTTCATATACTTTGCCATCTCGCCTGATCCCGTAATAAATGATTATGACAATCACTTCTTCCACAAAGGTATCAACATCAAAGTGTGTAAACCCCTTGTATCTGATCATATCTGGAAATATCAAAACATCTTCGTTTGAAGTCTTTGTTCCATCCCGCCCCTCGCATATTGTAAAGCGTGTTTCCTTGAGCGAGTAGGATGACTTTCCACGCTACCTTCAATGTTTTTATTAGTTAGCTTCATATCCAACTCATCACATTGAACATTCTCCTCCAGTGTTGAGTTTTGACAGTTAAGCACAGATTCATGACATTTTGTAGGTGTTGAATGGCATCTTGGACCTCTTCCCACTGTAGTTTAGCAAGGTATGAAACTGATGATTCTGAAATTGAAAAATCGGAATGTGAATACAATATGCAAGCCTAAAAGGAGCAGAAGAAACCGGTGACCAATATCAGTGGCTCTGCTAGCATTGAAATGGTACTAAATTTATAATAAACCTGAAGGAACACATTATGTTCAGGCACTACTTTCTTCTGTTGGAATTCCGATTGTAGCAGTTTCCAACACCCTTCCATCTACACCGTTATAGACACGCACAATCTCAATTAGCTTACCTTTATGCCCCAAGGTTCACTGTGTCATCTGCACGACCATGTGCTCGATAATATCCTCATGTAGTTCGCTCAAATTCATCCCCATGCATAAACACAAACGTGGTTAAGACTGTGATTACTTGGTTTCTTTTGAAACTTGCAATCTAAGTGTACCACGACACCTAATGACCTAATGATGAGGATAAGCGGTCGAATTGACAGGCAAAGGGTATGAGCCGATAAATGGTGATGTAGAAAGATAACGGATTTTGATAAATTTGATAGTTGGATAAGATTTGCTATGAATCAACACAAATCCCTGACTTCGTCTTTGAAATAGGATTGACATATAGAGCTTAGGTGTGATGTTAGACCAATAATGGATAAAACAGAGAATTGACCCCTTTTGACATACTAACAAGACTCTTAACAAAACTCCTATCAAACTGTTTAGACTCTAAAACCAGATGAAAAGACTAGACCCAAAACTAACACCAACCCTTTGACAAACAATCAAACTGATGTGAACAATTTAGAAATTTTTTCTTGAGTGATAACATCTGGTACAATTTATCGAAGAAGAACCTTCTTCCCTTTACAATTAAGAATATCACAAATACTAAAATTACAAGAAGAAAGGGAAAAATCCAAACAAACTCATGATCACCATCAACAATTAGTGAATTCTTCCTTTGATACAAGCTCAGTTGATAAGAAAAATTTTCAAATTGGAGGCTTAGCCTTGAAATGGGATAGGGAACATGAAGACAAAGGAAAACACACTAAATTTCAAAAATTGTGGCTTGGACCATTTCAAATTGTTGAGCAAATAGGCCCGTCAAATTTTATTCTGCAAGATTTACAAGGAAAGAGGCATGCTCTTCCTGTTAATGGGCTAATTCTCAAAAAAGATATTTTCTTGAAAGACCATCAGTTCTAATGTAAACATTCACATATAGATACCAATGTCTATAAGTATAAATAATGTTAAGTAGCCTAGAAATGCATTTTTATCAGTGTCTCTATTCAATGTATGATTTTTTGACTTCTCAAAGTATCAAAGCTTTAGGAAATAATTATGAACTTGAAGAATTTGGTAATTATTATAAAACTTTGAAATCTTTTTCCATTGAAATTGAAGCTTCTTTCGACCTAAAGACAGTTATAAAACCTTTGATCTAGTTATCAGTCAGGGAAAGTTTTCTTTAAAAAGTAAATACTATTTGGAGTTTCAACACCTTAAATTTCAATTGTCATCCAATACTCTTAAGGATTTAATGAACCTCCCCATCCAATAGTCATAAATTTTTAGAGTGTAATTCAAAAATTTAATAAATTTAAAAGCTAAGAGGTCTCATCAAGATCCTACTTACCATGATCATGGGAAAATAATAAGTTGACATTGTCACTACTGGCCACCAAACCAGAATAATGGTTTATGGTTACATAACCATAAGACAAGGATTCTCATCACAATATAGCTTGATCGACTTTATTACAACCTATGAATGACATTGTCATCATCTAACCACCAAACTAGCACAATGGCTTTTAAAAAGATCTTCAAAAAAGAAATAAAAAAGAAAAGAAAAGAAATATATATATATATATATATATATATAGAGAGAGAGAGAGAGAGAGAGAGAGAGAGAGAGATATAGATAGATAGATAGATAGATAGATAGATATTACCTCTAAAGATTACAACTAAAGTGGATGGGATATTGGTTCATTATCAATTACAAGGTAACCTTGTCGAGGCTATGGACACTTGCTGTCAGTAGTGGCTCTACCTGTGACAAAGCAAAGAAATTTCATCTTAAAAGTTAAGATTCAATAGCCCCCTTCTTATCTTTACAACTGATTAATGACTGATATAGATTGTGAAGATTTTCATCAAGAAAAGGTTGTAAGATAGTAACAATGAAATTAGTTTTTTACTCAAAGTAATCTTATATACCTAATATTTTTTTTCTTTCCTAATCACTTTTGCTTCTAATTAAGTTTTAAACATAACTATATACATATATATATATATAATATATAATATATATTTTCTCAAGACAACTAGTTCTTCCAGTGAGTCACAAAATATAAGTGTCACTCAACAAACCCCATTTAATTTGATGAGTTAACTTAGCAATAATGGGGACCCTTTAAATTTTTTAAGATAAAATCTTTTAATAATTAAATAAAACCAGATTCCTTAAAACCCTATTATAGAACCATTTACCACCCTTGGTAGATTTGATGCTCTGTGTTATGGCCTAGGGAAACCCTTCCCTTCCAGACTTGGTCCAAATTCTAAAAAACAATGTTTTAAATCCCATACATTGTTTTTCCCTTTATAAAACGCGTGCACACATGGGTCAGTGTATACCCAACCTACGTATATGTGTTAAAACATTAAAAAATATATAAACTCCTTAAAATCAGGTGGAGTTTATAGGTTTTACCTGTTACTCACCTACTATAGCCTAAGGCCCAACTATTTCCCAACTGAAAAACAAATTTGGAGAAGTATAAATAGACCTCCATGGGAAGACCTAAGGGAGGAGAAAAAATTGGATACTGATATTATAGTTGATTACATCCCTGATCAAGTTTGAAGAAATCCCTATGCCTTTTGCACTCCCAAGTCATAGGAAACCTCTATTTCCTTCTCGTGATGTACTTCATCCCTTGATGACATCCTTGTGTATACCTATGGAGGAGGATTGTTGAGGCCTAGGCAGGATGGTTCTAGAGGATGGTTTCGTTCAGAGTCGGAGGACAACTCAGGTTGTAGTCCTTCGATACTTTCTTTAGTTTACATCTATAAACACGTGTTGTTTTTTTCTTGATATTTATGGTATTAATGCATTAATCTATGTTATGATTTTCTTATGAATCTTATGTTAATGCTTTTTGCTTACGTGCTTATATGACCTAACACCTATATCATGAACATGCTTTCTATTACTAATGTTGTATATGATTTGCTTGAATGAGTTGCATGTTCGAAAGCATTGGAATAATCAAAGGGTTTGGACCCTACGGGAATGACCTCAAACATAGGACCTCCGGCTAATACCTCTTCTTCCTACTTCAGTAGTTTAAGTATTAGGACTGCCTGTTTGCATGCCTCTTTATGTTGTAAGCCCTCTGCTCTGTTAGGGCTCTCAACCCAAGACCAAGGGGTGAATTTGCCCCTAACAAACCCCAAAAAATATGTTATCTATACTTAGGCTTAAAATCTATTTGGAAATCAAATATCTTAATAAAAAAGTTGATAGTACCCTTCCCATATTGCTTACCATCAATCCCATGGGTTAGAACATAGTAGGCCTTCAAGTAAAAGTGTGATGTGATCTGCCTAAGGCTTAATGAACTAATGATAGGTCCTAAATTACTTTAATAAATGGAAAACCCTCCACATGCACAAAATTCATAATCAGCCCAACCAGCAAGCCATGCCATTTATCACAAAAATAACATCACAAACGTTATATCAGCATTTCCCATTTGTTACCACAACTCCGACCTCTCGATAACTCTTTTTGTGATATCACGAGAAATAAATATCACAATCTTCATTATGCAATACTTATATTGTATCACAACACTCAAAACAACTCTTGCCAACGGAAATATCGATGCGAGAATTCCCGCAACCGAACCATTTTGTTGAGAAATGGCAATAGGAAATTCCAGTTTAATTTGTCCTTGAATTAAACTGTGAATTAAATTTGAACACTATTCTCATAGAAACTTAAAATACTTAAATTAGTTTTATTAAACTTACTTAACTTAGGAAATTCCAGTTGGAAGTCTTTTGGAAGTCATGTGTATTTTCTCCCTACTTTATAGGAGTCCAGTGTGAGTTAATTGTGAGTTGTAAAATAGAAGACTCGTTTTCATGAGTCAGTTCAATTAAATTAGTTCTAAAATTGATTGAGAGAACTAATAGTGAGTTAATAGTTAGTGGTGACACTAATGAACTCTACCAATGCTACTCTAGTTAATTGAATATTTACTCATCAGAAACTCATGCATGTCGATTCTAAGAAATACCCATTTGAGACTAGAGTTCAGGGACAATGTGCTATTTGTTTTAGACTTTTCAGAGTTGCATTGATAGTGCATGCAATTAGGAACTAATCCTTGAGGGATTGCGTTATTTTTAGAGGCTTTATTTCCCTCTAAATACAAGCTATCCTTCATAGGAATTACACATTGGAATAGAGACTTGGAGAGCTTGTGAAGAGGCTTATATTTGGCCTTGAGCTTGCTTATGAGTTGGAGATTGAATTTACTGGGTGTTGGGATTGTTCTAGATAGAAGAAGCATTGTAATTTCATCTTGATTTTCTAGAATAATACATAACAGATAGTGGGGTTTTGAGTTGTGGCTTTCCCTGGCTATTTATTGTGTTATGTGCCTTTGATTCTCTTCCTCTATTGATTATTGTTTTCTCGATGTTTATGGGCTTCCACTGTAAAGAGTAGAAATATATTCTTGTCTCTTTCTTTAGAAAATTGCATTAGCTTGTGAATATACAGGAATTTCTACATGGTATCAGTGAAAGATTGTTTTTTGGGCCGAGAGTTTGCAGAGAAGATCTGAGAATTTCTATGAAACAATTTTAGAAACAAATTGCAGATGTGGATTCCTTGGGAAAATATACCCAAATTAAAAAAACAAATCAGTCGAATCAGAGTTCGGATGAGGGAGATATCATTGATTTAAAATCAGCTCTCTGGAGGAGATTTCAAAGTTTTGAGTTTCTGGGTTACATGTTGTTAGGGCCTAAATCTACCTCAGGCTAAGAAAGGTAGGTCTAGGGTAAAATCAAACCATGCTTAACTTGGTAGCTAGCCCTACCAGGTTGGGAGAGGGCTCTCTCCTTGTCAATCTCAATAAAAATATGGAAAATAAGGCCCAATGTGATTGATATAAAGACTAATTTTAGGCTAGGTATATGCTCAGAGGATTTTGATTTAATTTTATGCTAGTTTGCCGGATCAAATGTGAAAGGGCAGTTTTGGGTCGAGGGAATGAACTCAGTCTTACAGATTTTTCTATGGGGCGAGATAGGCAAATGCTTTAGTACCTCGAATTAAGTGAAATGGAGAGTCTTAATATTGGTGAGGAGTTGGAGAGGGCATGAAAGTATCATGAATCCTCTTCAAACAGTTGAAAACATGTAAAACCAAATAAACCCTAAGGTAGAGCACTGCAACATCAATGAATTCCACCTTTATACTTGATTCATTTAGTTAAGCTGAAAAGAGAGAGATAATGGCACACATAAACACATGATAACTTGAATCACAGAAGGAAAAACAAAACTAAATCACCTTGCCACTAGAATCCCACAAAATGCTGCAAACCCTGGTCTATTTCCTTGCCAAACTGCAGAGATGAATGTACAATAATGCTCAAAGCATTCACAAGAGTCAAAACTTTTGCCAAAGTCCAACCCCTACACTATGAAATTCATAAAATATATAAATTTTCTCATCCTTGTACTAAGGGAATTGAGCTCAACCATTTTCTTCAAAATAGAATCAGTTACATTAAACTTGGACCGAATTTCTAAAAATAGGTGTTGAAGATGAACTCATATCTCCTAAACCATAGTACCTGTTACAAAATGGAAAGAGGTTTTTCTAGATAAGATCATTATGGAGAAAAACGTCTCTCAAATTTTGGAAATTCGTTTCCAGTTGCTCGTAATCTGTGCCACAAAATCATCTCTAAAACAGAAAATCATTAAAAATTTAAATCTGTGAAAATGAGCTGTAAAGATCTAGTCACATATCCCAATTCATGACACCTATGAATAAACTGAAAGAGGTTTTTGTTATATGGCTCGTGATAAACAAAAAAATCATTTTTTTTTTTAAATTACTTTCCATATGTTGTAAAATGGCACCACACTAACATGACTAAAAGAGTAAAAAATATGAAAAATTTGTTTTGTTTTAATGTAGGCTCCAAATATCACTATATATCTCCCACATAGTAGCACCTATGCATAAAATAAAGGAGGTTTTTGTTATTTTGTATGTTATTAACAAAAACCTCTTTCACTTTTGAAAAATTCCTTACCATTATTTCAAACACTGAGTTTGTACGAAACTTGTCATTGTGTGTAGCAACTGACCTCAAAACATGCATAACCAAGAATCACTCATTCATTTCGATCATATCTTCTAATCTGGGAGCCGGTTATGGGAGTGTGATATACCATTGGAAATTTTTTTGCAAACTTCATTCAATGTACACACTTGTGACATGTTTTTCACTGAACATCATGTGCAAAACATCTAACAAAACCAGACATAGTAAGAGCTCATGTTGATCCCTGGTGACAGGCTGCGAAGACTGGAACTAAAACATGTGAAAGTCGAATTTACAATACATACTTCAAGATCGGTAGATGGCATTCCATGGGTTGAGGCTTGAGTATGCCTTGGAAGGAAACTCAAATTTCATATCCTGGAGAGACAAGATGGAGGCTGTTGTAGAGGACAATGGCTTGAAGGAATTTCTCAAGAAATTCCTAAGCCAACAGCTACTAGTGCATAGAACTTGGCCGAGTGGAAGAAGTTTGTGGCGAAGGCAAGGTAGATAATCCTTGAAAGAGTTTGAGATCATATTGTCTCGAGTCTCCCTTGAAATGAAACCCCACATGCTATGTGGAAAACATTGATAGACTGATATCAGAATAGCAATGATCAAAGGAAGTTGGCACTGAAGGATAAACTTCGTAAAATCAAGATGGAGAAAGGCGAGACGATTCCAAAGTACTTGACAAAGTTCACTCAATGTCAGCAATAATTTGGAAGTGTTTGAATCACAGTTTCTGAGGAGGATATGGTGAGCCTTGTGCTTCTTAGACTCCCAAAGAGTTGTCATAGTTATCATAACTCTGTCAATGATCAGGAGAAGTTGTCAGATTGCGAATGGCTATGGTCGGATTTGATGCAGGATGAGATTAGGAGGAACACCAAGGATGGATCTTCATCAAAGACTGACGATGAAGAGAATTGTGCCTTAGAGATTAAGGTGCGGAAGGGGAAAGGTAAAATTTCCCATTCCAAATCATATTCTTATCATGGAGGTAAGAAGAAGGACATGATGAAAGTTAAATGCTTTCATTATCACAAGATGGGACACTTTGATATAAATTATCCATTGGAGAAGTCCAAGGAGAAGTCCTCAAATGGAGTGGTGGGTGAGGCTTTGGCCTCCCAATTTGAGTTGGACTTTTCCCTCATTTCATGCATGGTGTCTTCAATGATGGGAAGTGTCTGGTATTTAGATAGTGGAGATTATTTCCACATGACTGGCGACAAAGAGTTATTCAATGAAATAGAGGAGAAAGATCTCAAGATGCATATCGAGATGGGTGATGATAGTAAGTATAGTGTTACTAGTGTGGGTACTATTACTTTTTAGAGGGAGCATGCAGCTCCACTCACCTTGAAGAATGTTTTGTTTGTACCCAGACTGGTGAAGAACTTGGTAACCATTACCATGCTTGAGGATAAAAGCTATGATGCAATATTTTCAAAAGAAAAGGTGTTCCTTTGACACATAGCCATGATTCAGGTAAATCAGATAGCGATTCGAGTTCAGAATATCTATAAGAGAGAGGTAGAGGATTATGTTTCTTTGAGTTCAAAATGGGAAAATATGTTGAGCCGTGATTTCAGCGAGTTGTGGCACAGGAAATTGGGCCACTTGCATCATGGGGCTTTGAAGATATTCAACAAATCCCTACCGGTCTTCCAAAAGGTACACTTGAGCAAGTTGATACATGCAAGGGTTGTACTTTGGGAAAATACACCAAATCTTCCTTTGGAGATAGAGACAGTCGAGCAAATTCTATTCTAGAGAGAGTTCATTCAGATGTGTGTGGACCATTCTCGACAACATCCATGGAAAAACACAGGTATTATGTTATATTTGTTGATGACTATTCTCGTAAATGCTAGGTATTTTTAATGTAGAAAAAGGATCAAACTTTCACAAAGTTTTGTGAGTTCAAAGCATTGGTATAGAAGGAGTCTGGCAAGCAGGTTAAAGCTCTACGAAGTGATAACGGTGGTGAGTATGTCTCCAATGATTTTAAGAACTTCTGTGCAGTGGAATGGATTAAACGAGAGTTGACGGCACCCCATAACACTCAAAAGAATGGGGTTTTCAAGAGGAAGAACAGGAGCATAGTAGGGGCAGCAAGAGTGATGTTGCATGATCAGGGCCTACTACCACACTTGTGTGATGAGGCATGCAACACAATGGTTTATGTTCAGAACCATAGCCCACATCAGATACTTGAGATGAAGACACCAAAGGAGGCTTATTTCGTTAAAAGGCCAGATGTTGGTCACTTCAGGATTTTTGGGTCATAATTTTATTGTCATGTGACCAAATATGCATGGAAGAAGCTTGAGCCAACAATAGAGTTGTGGATCTTTGTGGGGTACACTGATACACCCCACAACTATCAGGTATACATGTCATCTAGTTAGATGACAGTGGTTTGCAGGGATATCAGGTTCGATGAGGAGAAGGCCATTCATGTATCCCTTGAGAGGGAGCTTGAGATACATGCATATGAGAAGATTTTAGCCCCTAAGGTTGAGGGGCCTTAGATTGATGTGGAGCAGCCACACATGGATGTTCAGAGAGTGGAGACATCCACTCAAGTAGCATCTTCCAGAGAGGGAAGAAAGCGCACTAGAGAGGCTGACAGATTGTTGGATTATGCACGGGAGAATGTGGGAGAACCCTCTTCTCAATGCAGACAAAGGAGGTCACCAAAGAGGTACACTAGATACATCGCACTTATGAGTGCATGTGTTATGATAGAGCCATCTTCCTTTTAGGAAGTTGTGCATCAACCGGTATGGGTTGATGCGATGGTGGAGAAGAATGACTCCATAGTTTGAAACAGTGTTTGGGATGTGGTCCCGAGACTAGAGGACAAGTCACTTTTGAGCTCCCGTTGGCATTACAAGGTAAATAAAGCTACATATGGTAGTGTGGATAAGCATAAGGCTCGATTTGTGGCCCATGGCTTTTCAAAGTTGGATGGGATTGACTATGATGAGACCTTTGTTAGCATTATGAAACAGGTATGACACAAGTGTTGTCCTTGATGGCAACTCACTCAGATGACAGATCACAGTTCAGACTCACAGAATGAAGAAAGAGAGGTATACATAGGTTCCCCATTGACCAAGCCGTGTGTACACATGGGTTCGTAGACCAAAAAGATGCATATAGCTTACACACGCACTTTCACAGAAGGAAAGGCGCGTACATGTTGGAAAACTAAGTTTTGGTCTGTGGTATTTGAACCCTGGTATTTTGGTATTGGTCCATGGTATTTGGTCCGAGGTATTGACCCCAGGTATTGGGTCCAAGGTATTAGTCCTACGTGGTTCTGGACCATGGTATTGGGGGAGGCCTAAACCTATATAAGGAGAAGAATATCATTAGGCCAAAGTGCAAGTGTGCAAGGAATGAATATCTAATGAAGTGTGAGATTTAGTATGCAGGTTATGGGTATGTGATGCTTTGCTAAGGATGCACCTATGTGGCAAATGAAGGTTGATGGACCGGCATCATGAAGACTAAAATGCATTATCATTATATGGCATGATCATGAATAGTTCAGATCTGAATACTGATGCATGTCTTATCCTTTATATCAGATGATCTGGGTATATCTGAAGCAGAAAATTGCAGCGAAGGTATAAGTAATTATTTTTAGATCAGTACACTGGGTCCCTTTGGTGAAAGGGCGTATACATGCTGGTTCGACACAGCCAAGTAGCGTATACATTATGAGATTTGATATTTGAGGTTGTTATTGGTTCTAGTGGTTGTTGCAGAGTTCTGGGTTCTGCTCTGTGTTCTGGTGACTGTGTTTTGATGATAGGGTTTTAGTGATTCAGTTGTTGGGTGATTCAGAGATTGATGAAGCAGATATAGTTGATGGTTATATTATAGTGGTGATTGTTTTGTATTTATGGATCCAGTCTGAAAATTTATGAAACGTGGTCCCTGGAAGAAAAGAGAAGGTCATAGCCTTCTATAGGTCGTCGCCTACATACTAGTAAATATATCAACGAGTCCAAGAGCTAGGGAGTTGTAGCTCCCTTCCAGTAGAAGCTGGAGAATGAGAGAAGGTTGTAGCCTTCTGCAGGTAGGTGCATGCATATTGGTATGAGTCTGCGCCAGTACAAGATTGTAAATAGGTTTTTCTTATCTTAAATAAAATAGTAGCAGGTGGTTTTTGTCCCGCATTAGGTTTCAACCTTATATCACAGTGTTCATGTGTGTTTCTTATGTGTGATGATCTATTCTATTTTTATTGCACCTGGTTACTGTTTACATGGTTAATGAAGTTCTAATGCATTGATTAAAGATCAACATATGATGAATTAACTGAATCATAAGTTTGTTGGATATACGCTAGTTGCATTAAACACAGTTGCATGTACACGCAAGTTCCCTTAACTGAAGTAGATTATATAAATCTGATTATGGAAATGAAAAATTTAGTTATTTTCTAATACTGATTCACACTCCCCTCTCAGTATTATTTCCAACAATTGGTATCAGAGTAGGTCCTTCAGAAGAAGCTTGATTGCTTGAAGGAAGATCCATCATCATGAGTAATCAAGAAAGAGAGGGATACATCAGACCACCAATCTTCGATGGGAGCAATTTTGTTTACTGGAAGATAAGAACCACAACCTATCTACAATCACTTCGAACAGATATTTGGGAAATCATGGAAGGAGGATGTACATTTCCATCAGTAATTCCTACAGATACAACAGGTAGAAAGCAACATGAAATCAATGCCAAAACTGTTACTATCTTATTGGAAAGTTTGTCAAGGTCATGCAGCTCAAATCAGCGAAAGAAATATGGGACAAAATCATTCTAAGCTACGAAGGAGACGCTTAGGTAAAACATGCTAAGCTTCAAACTCTCAGAATTCAGTATGAAACTCTTAAGATGCATAGTGATGAAAGCATAGCTAATTACCTCCTATGTACAGATGAGATTGTCAATTGTATGAAGAATATGGGTGAAGAAATTAAGGAGTTGTCTTAATTGAGAAAGCTTTGAGATCCTTGTCTGCTAAATTTGAACCCAAAGTGTCTGCCATATAAGAAAAGTAGGATCTGCAGAATATCACCATGACGTAGCTTCACAGAATCTTAATTGCTTTTGAAATGAGAAAAGGAGGACCATAAGATATGAGAGAAGCCGCACTTAAAGTATCAATAAAGGGAAAAGAAAAACTCAATGAATTAGGATGCATTTCAGAAGAAGAATATGAGGTAAATTTTGTCAAGAGGCTTAAACAAGGATCTAGAAGGTTCAAAATTAAGCTACCTTTCAAATGTTTTTCTTGTGGTATAGTTGGTCATTACGCTACTAGATGCCCTCATAACAAAGGAAAGATGTCTGAAGAAGGTAATAGAAGTTATTATACTCATGATAATAGTGATGACTCATCCAATAGTGATGAAGATAATCAAGAAATTAAACTTCTCATGGCATGTGAAAATAATGACATAGAAAAAGAAGTTACCAGATTAAAAGTTCAGCTGGAGACAGTAACCAGAGTAAGGGAGAAACTACAGGATGTAGTAAAAGATCAGAGCATAACAATCCAAAGACTTGAATCTAAGATCCTCTCTCTAAAAGAAGATCTTGAAGAATCAAAGAAGCAGAATGAAGAAACTCTTGAAAAACAAGAATATGAAGTGCTCGAATTAAGGCAACAAGTGGAAAAAGGAAGAAAAGTTGAAGAAAACATAAAGAAGCAATATCTAGAAAAGGAAGAACAACATCAGGTTGAGGTAAATATCTTAAAAGGTAAATTAGAGAAGAAAACATAAAGAAGCAATATCTAGAAAAGGAAGAACAACATCAGGTTGAGGTAAATATCTTAAAAGGTAAATTAGAAGAAAAGGATAAATTGTTACGATTTCAAGACAGTACTAAGATTCTAGATGATATTCTTAGTAGTCAAATATCCCCTGCTATCAAAACTGGTCTTGGTTTTTATGAAATTGTTGAAGGTGAATCTAGCTCACAGGGTGAGGCAAGGAACTCTAATACAAAACCTAAAATGATCAACAAGGAGATAAGAGGTCAACCCCAACAACAACCAAGGAAAGAAATTCTTCAAAGAGAACCTTTTGCTCCTAACTGTGGAAGTGATAGACAATTATTTCCTCCAATGAATAATGTTGAATGTTATGAATGTCATAATCTTGGACATGTTGCAGCCAAATGCAGAAGTATAATGGTTCAAGACCCTCACACAAAAAGATCATCATGTTCTAGGTACTTTAAAGGATATTGTTTTGCTTGCAATATGTTTGGTCACAAAGCTATTGATTGCAATAAAAGGAATATGAAACATGTAAGATGTTATGCATGTAAAAAGTTTGGACATAAAGTAAAGGAATGCAGGAGAAAAATTCAAACATCAAAGCAAAAGGAGCATACATCATCTCAATCCCAGGTATTGAAGAAGACAAAATTAGTCTCAAAAAGATGTGGCATAACTCAGTTAGCAGATATATCAGACCTAGGGGAAGTTGAAAGTGTAAACCTTCAATATTCCAATTTGCATACGCAGATATTATGAAGTAAAGTCATGTATATACGCGAGTTAAAGGCTGCAGAGTCATGAATATGGAGCTCTGAAGAAAAAGCAACAGAAGAGATTTAGGAAAAGAAGTCTGATATGGTTCAGTCATGGTTGGTTAGTACAAGTTCAGGGGGAGCATATGCTTTGAATAATGCATTTTTGGCATTATGGTTAGAATTCTTTGGTGATGATGCTTATGTGGCTAAATACTTATTGTTGGTTGGTCAAGAGATTGGTATTGCAAGTTACAGGTCTAGATACTGTTGATAGATGCTTATGGTGAAAATCATATATGGTGTATGATAGTTGCTGATGACTATCATGGTCTTGTTTAGACTATTGGTCTTTGTTATAAAATTCATGTATATCATTTGATGCAAAGGTCATGAAACGACCTATTTTGTTACCCCACTATGCATGGGATGGATAAAGTAATGTTCTTGTTTTGACATATGGTGTATCCCCACTTGGTTGGGAGATTAATGTATGTATGAGTCATTGGTGATAGGAAGGTCATACTCACTTAGTTGAGTTGTAGAGTCATGTTATTATTTTGAAAAATATTTTTGCAGACTCTACATGTGCTTAGGGGGAGCATGGATGGATTAGTACATCTTGACATGTACAAAGGAGGGGCTCAATTAGAGATTTCAGCATGTACTCATGGGGAGCATGGACAACAGAATGTATTTCAAGAGAGAGAATCTCTTGGTCCACCCTTTTCCCTTGATGTCAAAGGGGGAGAGTGACTTGGTGTGGTTGTTGCCATCAAATCCAAAGGGGGAGATTGTTGGCATTATGATACAGGTATGACACAAGTGTTGTCCTTGATGGCAACTCACTCAGATGAAAAATTACAATTTAGACTCACAGAATGAAGAAAGAGAGGTATACGTAGGTTCCCCATTGAACAAGCCGCATGTACACATGGGTTCACAAACCAAAAGGCACATATAGTGTACACACACACTTTCACAGAAGGAAAGGTGTGTACATGTTGTAAAACTATGTTTTGGTATGTCGTATTTGGACCATGGTATTTGGTCCAAGGTATTGACCCCAGGTATTGGGTCCAAGGTATCAGTCCTACGTGGTTTTGGACCATAGTATTGGGAGAGGCCTAAACCTATATAAGGAGAAGAATATCATTAGGCCAAAGTGCAAGTGTGCAAGGAATGAATATCTGATGAAGTGTGAGATCTAGTATGCAGGTTATGGGTATGTGATGCTTTGCTAAGGATGCACCTATGTGGAAAATGAAGGTTGATGGACCGGGATCATGAAGATTAAAATGCATTATCATTATATGGCATGATCATGAATAGTTCAGATCTGAATACTGACACATGTCTTATCCTTTATATCAAATGATCTAGGTATATCTGAAGTAGAAAATTGCAGCGAAGGTATAAGTAATTATTTTCAGATCTGTACGCTGGTTCCCTTTGGTGAAAGGGCGTATACACGTTGGTTCGACATAGCCAAGTAGTGCATACATTATGATATTTGATATTTGAGGTTGTTGTTGGTTCTAGTGGTTGCTGCAGAGTTCTGTGTTCTGCTCTGTGTTCTGGTGACTGTGTTTTGATGACAAGGTTTCAGTGATTCAGTTGTTGGGTGATTCAGAGATTGATGAAGTAGATATAGTTGATGGTTGTATTGTAGTGGTGATTGTTTTGTATTGATGGATCCAGTCTGAAAATTTATGAAACATGGTCCCTAGAAGAAAAGAGAAGGTCGTAGCCTTCTGTAGGTCGGTGCCTACGTACTAGTAAATATATCAGCTAGTACAAGAGCTAGGGGGTTGTAGCTCCCTTCCATTAGAAGCTGGAGAATGAGAGAAGGTTGTAGCCTTCTGCAAGTGGGTTCCTGCATACTGGTATGAGTCTGCACCAGTACAAGATTGTAAACAGGTTTTTCTTATCTTAAAGAAAACAACAGCAGGTGGTTTTTGTCCTGCATTGGGTTTCCACCTTATATCACGATGTTCATGTGTGTTTCTTATGTGTGATGATCTGTTCTATTTTTATTGCACCTGGTTATTGTTTACATGGTTAATGAAGTTCTAATGCACTAATTAAAGATCAACATATGGTGAATTAACTGAATCATAAGTTTGATGGACATACACTAGTTGCATTAAACACAGTTGCATGTACACACGGGTTCCCTCAACTGAGGTAGCGTATATAAATCTAATTATGGAAATTAAAAAGTTAGTTATTTGCTAATACTGATTCACCCCCCCTCTCAGTATTATTTCCAACAACCTTTGCTTCTGTTGCAAGGTACTCATCAATTAAATCTATTTTGGCACTATTAGCATAGATGGGTTGGAATATCCAATAGATGGATGTGAAGACTACCTTCCCCAATGGCATGATTGAGGAAGAGGTGTACATAGAGCAACCCAAAGGTTTTGAAACCTTGGACCATGAGTCGCATGTGTGCCAACTTAAGAGAGTGTTGTATGGGCTGAAGCAAGCACCCTATGCTTCGTACACCAAGATAGATAACTACTTCACTGTGTTGGGCTTCACAAAGAGTGAAGCGGACATGAACCTGTATCAAATAGTGGTGGAAGGTAATATGTTGATCATTATACTTTACGTAGATGATCTCATAGTGATAGGTGATTAGAAGCTCATGAAATCTTGCATGGAGCACCTTACAAGAGAGTTTGAGATGAAAGACATGGGGCTCATGCATAACTTTCTTGGCATCAAGATATGGTAGGGATATGGGGAGTTGTTTGTATCTCATAGAATGTATGCCAATGAGATACTCATGAGATTCCGCATGGAGAGTCATAAACTCATGGAGACTCGTCTAGCTGGTAACTAGAGGAAGGAGGATGCTACTTTAGGGGAAGTAGTTGAAGCTATTGTTTACAGGCATCTTGTGGGTTCACTAATGTACTTGGTGAACACACAACTCTATATGTGCTATGTAGTTAACCAAATTAGTCAAGCTATGGTTAGGCCTACCAAGTTGCATTGGAAGGTGACAAAGCATGTATTGAGATACCTTAGAAACATTGCTCAGTTTGGGTTATGGTACAGAAGGACAGAGGGAATGAAGCTTCAAGGCTTCACCAATGCATATTAGGCAAGGAGCCCATCTGACAGGAAGAGCACATCAGGAGGGATATTTAGTATTGGTTCAGTGATAGTTTCTTGGTACAACAAGAAACAAAGATCAGTTGCACTCAGTTTGGCAAAGACAAAGTACATGGTTTCAAGTTAGGAAACATGTGAGGCTATCTAGTTGAGAAAGATCCTAGTTGGTTTGTTTGGTCAACACATGGATCTAAGAATGATTTATTGTGATAATCAGAGTTGTATCAAAATCTTTGAAAATCCATTCTTTCATGATCGGTCCAAGCATATTGATATCCGGTATCATTAACTCACAGATTGTGTATTGAGGAGGATAATGTTGTTAGAATACATTCCCATGGAGGAGCAAGATGATGACATCTTGACAAAGGCATTCTCAAGATGTAAATTCAAGTTTCACAGAGATAGGATCAGGGTAGTTGATAATCCATTTCTTATTAAGAGGGATTGTTGAGAAATGGCAACAAGAAATTCAAGTTTAATTTGTCCTTGAATTAAACTATGGATTAAATTCGAATTATATTCTCATAGCAACTTAAAATAGTTAAATTAAGTTTATTAAACTTACTTAACTTAGGAAATTCGAGTTGGAAGTCTTTTGGAAGTCATGTGTATGTTCTCCCTACTTTGTAGGAGTCCAGTGTCAGTTAATGGTGAGTTGTAAAATAGAAGACTTAGTTTCATGAGTCGGTTCAGTTAAATTAGTTCTCAAATTGATTTAGAGAACTAATAGTGAGTTAACAGTCAGTGGTGACACTAATAAGCTCCACTAGTGCTACTCTAGTTAACTGAATATTTACTCATCAGAAACTCATGCATGTCAATTCTGAGAAAGACCCAGTTGAGACTAGAGTGCAGGGACAATGTACTATTTGTTTTATATTTTTATGAGTTGCATTGATAGTGCATGCAATCAGGAAGTGATCTTTAAGGGATTAGGCTATTTTTAGAGGCTTTATTTCTCTTTAAGTACAAGCTATCCTTCATAGGAATTACACATTGGAATAGAGACTTGGAGAGCTTGTAAAGAGGCTAATCTTTGGCCTTGAGCTTTCTTATGAGTTGGAGATTGAATTTGTTGAGTGTTGGGATTGTTCTAGAGAGAAAAAGAATTGTAATTTCATCTTGATTTTACGAGTTACAGATAGTGGGGTTTTGAGCCATGGCTTTCCCCATATATTTATTGTGTTATGTGCCTTTGATTCTCTTCCTCTATTGATTATTTTTTTCTCGATGTTTATGGGCTTCTATTGTAAAGAGTATGAGTAGATTCTTGTCTCTTGCTTTAGAAAATTGCATTAGCTTATGAATCTACAGGATTTTCTACATGTTTTCCGCATCTCTTGAAGGCTAATCCATCACATATCGACAAAAGAAATATTTTGCAAATTAAAAATTATGTGTCTAGGAAACATGTGATGCGAAATGAGCTAGCAAGGCTCTGACCTGTACAAAGAGCGTATAAACCCACGATTTTTCATTTATGAATAGTTATAACAGTATTGATGGTTTTTGGCAATTTAAATTATTTGATTGATTCCATTTAGTCTATCAAGATTTAGTGTTAAATGTCTGTTTTCATGTCATGATCATCATTTTCACTTTAAGTTTATAGTTATAAGTTTTCCTTGTTATTATATGTGTTCTCTTTATTACAGGCTAGCCCCAATAAACAGAACTCAGGCAAAATATTGAGAGCCGCAAAGAAAAACAAGAAACCAATAGTGCCACCACAGTCGGCTCCACCTATTGCAGAGGTTACTTAGATGCCTCCATTATTCTATGATACAACATGCACTACTAACTCTGGGTGTTCTTCTTGGGAAGCAATATATAAATTATTTGAAGAAGAAGAACTGAAAGTAGTTACAAGACAAGTCACGACGCCAAATGACACTACATAAACTTCAGAAACCACTTGGGAAGACGTCATGAATTCTCATCTCCATCAAATTGCAGGTCGGAAAAACATTATGCCATACACAGATTTGGTCAAAGGGATTATTGACGATGTAAACATTGCAGATAGAACCTTCATAACCCTGAGGAAAAGGATGCTAATTGGGTCCCCTAAAGATGAAGATTTAAGAAAAATGTATCATCTACCAGAGCCACATAAAATCTATAATTTGCAGTTTCTTCAAAAGTTTGCTGTAGAAAATGAAGTTCAGTCAGACCCAATAAGGCAATGGAGGTGCAAGATAAGAAAGAACAAACATGAAGACAGGGGTATGTATTCTCGTGATTCCCTTATTGGTCCTCATTGCCACCTTGCTATTATGATGTGTAGACTATTCAGGCAACCTAATACACAAAAATTCACAATAGAATGGGTTCCCCTAATGGAGGCTACCTCTAAAGCCTATATTATGGATTGAGCCACTATCTTATCCAACACTCTAGTCTCCCAAATCCGAGCCTACCGAAGCAAACACAATATTACTACCAGGACCATTCCCCCTTTCTACATGAGTGCTTATATTATGGACGTAGTGTGCTTCACCTCTGACTTTCCATCTATGGGATGGAAATGGACCCTTCAAGACCCTAACATGATCCATATTTACTATAAAATCCTCTAGGAGTCCAATTAGCAGCCCCATTTTTATAAAATCTACCATGGAATGATGTTACCCTTATACCAAGTCATTTTTTATGAAAGACCTCCTAGGTTTTCAAGAGAAGCTTTGGATGACCTTACAGCTATTAGAAAATGGTTTGGAGAAGAATCATTCATTTTGATTTCTACTTTAAACATCATTACATTTCTCATTTCTATATTTAATGTCCTTATATTATACTTACTACAAGATTAATATACTGACTAAATTTTAATGAACATGAAAACCCAACTAACCAACCACACCCACTCATTTAATATGAAACAATGACACTTATAAGACTTCCACAACTCAATATTCCACTTTTCCATTTCTACTCACACTATCCTTATTTTTTCCATTTCCATCTTTAATATCCATATATAAGGGTCAAATCATGGAGATGGGTTACACTTTTTGGCAAAATGAGGGCATGTTTTGCTAAAAAATGGATGCTCGAATGAACAATTTTAAGCACTTGATCGAGCAATTTTTAAGTGCTCGATTGAGTGGTTGACATGCTTAAAAATTACTCAATCGAGCATTTAAACAAACTCTTGATCTATTCATTTTCTAACCTGAGTTAATGAATCAATTGAGAGTTATTGCATTGATCAAGCCCTTGAACTATATGATTCAACATTAATAACATTAATAAAATTTGGTAAGGGCACTGGTCGATTAGCTTTTTAATGGCTCGATCGAACCACTAGCTAACCACGTATGTCGACCAATCGAGGGTTACTTTAATGGTTGATCGATCAATGTGAATTTTTAATTTAAGCGCTCGATAGATCATTTAAAGGACATTATCGATCTCTTGAAGTCCTAAAAATTACAGTTTCAACACCTCTTCTGCATATTTCTCTGCAGCCCCATTTTGTACCCTATCGGATTTAGGGTAGAAATTGTCCTTAGGTGGTGGAGTTGATCAAATTTGATTCGTGAAAGAATCCTCTGTCCAATGCCATATGAATTTGACATTTTCAAATTCATATCATATTTTTCATCTAATTTCTTTTAAACATAACACTTGAATATTTTCTAGACAGTTTCGAAGGGGCTAAATAAAAAATCAATAACATAAAATATACATAATGAAAAAAATTCAAAAAATACCACTATCTTCGTTTATGATTCCTCTTCAAAAGGGTACTCTTTGTTTTTAAATTATTTAAAGCGTTGAAAAAATATTATGATGCAGGAGCATTCAGGCCTAGTCAGCAATGTGATAGTATGGTCACATGTTGTGACTAGCAAGGGGTTGAAAGAAAATAATTAAATTAAATTATTTGTTTAAATATGTGAAAATGTTTATTTATTGAGAAAAAGGTATAGGTGGCTGAGTGATTCTCCTTGTATGGAGATCAGGCCAAATAGTTCGATTTATTTGGCTAGAATAAAGTATGAGAGATTTTAAAAGCTTTATTTAGTGTTAGTTTAGAAAAGAGTGGGATTGAAGAGATTTTATAGGAGAGGTTGAGAGATTTCTGGTTCAGAATCAGAATTGGTTTATGAAACCATGTATTTGTATCAATTGTGTTTTCTGATATAAGGGGAGATTGTGAGGGAGCGTGAAGGATTGAGTGTGAGAAGTGAGCAAGGCTGTAAGCCTTCAGTTGTAAAAGGGCCATAGATTGTATATCTGGCCGTGAAGAGTAGGTTCTGTGTAAATATTTGTTTTATGTAAATATAAATATGTTGAATTCAATTCGTTGCTGTGTGTACTAATTGTTGAATCCATTGCCTTCCATGTGATGTTACATGTGTTTTTCTGAAGGCATACCGCCTTGAATCGATCCTTGCCCTCACAGAATTCTCGAATTTCGATCTTAGTATATACTTGAATTTATGCCTGGAAATTTATATGTGTATTCTGGTTATAGGCGGAGTTTTATCATGGCAAGTTATATATCTCTGTTTCTATGTTCCCCTTCATTACGATGGGAGAAGGGTCGGTATAAATTTAACAACACCGGTTGTACATTTCTCCATTGAAATCTTAGTCTTTCGATTTCGGCCTCGAGTACGCCCGGGGAGATGGTGTTTCACACAGGCTCTGAGTTTTCATTTTAATTTCTGTAGGTCGACTAAAAGCCTAAGATTTAATTCAAATGTTGAATGCGCGCAGGTGTTATTTTTGGCAGTTCTAAAGTAGTATTATTCATGTTGATTATGGTGGACAGTGTGGAGCTCTTCTCAGATACAGACAAGGAGAATTACGCCTAGCAGGCACTCATAACTTTAAGGGGCCCGTGATGCTTACAGGAATAGGAAGGCGACTAGGAGGGCGATGAATCTTTCTTTTTGTCCAGCTGATTTAGCCTTTTAAAAATGCGTTGGTGGAGTAGCATCATTGTTAGACAGAGTCAAGATTGACTCTTGAGTGGAATCGATTTCGAACATCGATTTCAGGAAGACCGAAAGTGATTGTTTGAAGTATCATATAGCTGTTCTATTCTTTGAAGTATTGTATAATGGTTGTTGTTGTTTAATGTGCACTGATGATTCTTGAATTTTCGCCTCTGTTGGTAATTGAAATATTTACCTGGGGGTTACTGCCATCGTTTGAGACTACACCAACCGAGACTGTGAATTGTCTGGAATAAATTTGTAAATTGTAAATGGTACTACAATTACTATGAATGCGTGGAAAAAGACTATGGTTTGACTTCTGCGTTAAAACCGAAAATTGAAGTCATGCTTGAGTGAGAAGCCTACAGCGGCGGGCATAAGTGGAGATTGGGATTGTTTGCATATTATATACTGTGTTAATTTGCACCAGCACCATGGCGTAAACAAGTTCTATAATTGGGAGTCATGTAATATAATTTACAACGTTTGTGCAGCTTCTAATTGTATCGACCACCGCCGAGTTATATAGCCGTCGATTGAAGGACCAGAGGCATGCAGATGCCTTCTCTATGGTAAGCGATACATGTCTTTCCGTGTTCCATAATTCGTTTAAAACAAAGGTTGTACATACTTCCATGAGACTTGTTTAGAGTAATAAGAGTCAGCCCATAATCTGCGCGGTAGCAAGGAAAGGGAAAGCTCTGCGTGTTAAACAAGAGCTGTGTAGGTATTTAAGTGAACATATGGATATATATGCGCGTGGCTATTCTTAGGTTGTTTTTTTTATGAATTAAGGAATTGCCGTGTGTTGAATTGGAATTGGTATATGATGATGATGCATGAATAGACAATTAAGTTCCTGGGTATGGCAAGCTTTAGGCTTGCGTCATATTACATGAACACATGTGTCTCTATAATGCAATTGAAATATTACTTCGCATTTGTGCATGGGCAGTTGTTAATATGGTTTACTTACAAGCATAGATCCATCAATATTACAATCTCATCAATACCAAGTTATTGAATACACCTCACTACTTTTGGTGCATTAACAATAATTCACAACAACAAACTGATAAATCTTACCTACTCAATTTATGCTTAAGTTTCTATATGTTCTTACATGGCTTCCTCAACTCAATTCAACATTCTACATTTTCATTCCATCCATAGCATCCCTATACTAGTCTTAATTTTAAATCATGATGACCTAGCAAACCTACCTCACCCACTCAATTTAGTTTGAAGTGTTAGTTCTTTATTATATCACTTCATCAACTTAGCATTATATTTTCTCATTTCCATTTCTAATGTTTCTACATTATAGTTAAAGCTAGATATTTATGTACAAAGTAATTAGCCTTGCCCATTGAATGTATTTTAGGTGTTGTTACTTTCGTATATGGTTTCACTCATCCTACCATTCTACGTTTTCATTTCTATTTATAAATTGTCTATATTATATTTAGTATTAGATTGAAAAAATGTAACATCCTTATGTCCAAACTAGTTAACATTGCCAAATAAATGTAATTTTAAGTACTGACTCTTTTTATATGGTTTCCTCAACCTAAAATTACGTTTTTTCATTTTCATTTATGATTTTTATATATTATAATTAGTAGTAGATTGTAGAAATTGTAGAAATTTTGAATAATATGACACTTATTCACAGAGATTGTCCTGATTATACACTATTTGCGGAATCATGCATAATACATAACCTTCTCTACATTGATAATCAATTTTGCAGTATTAAAGAAACAATCGTATGCGCACATTGAAGCATCAATCACACATATCAACACAGTGTGTACCGGGGAAAGCATACAGCTGAAAACCCCCAACTATCTATATATTATATTGATTGAGAACATGTAACAATACATAGTACAATACTCCTCACAAGTACTCAGTACTATCTCCACCTGTTACACACAAACTAGCTCAAATCTGAATCAAGTCACTCCTTCAAATCTCCTCCACTGTTTTCCTGCCTCTACCACGCAATCCCACACCTGTTAGCAAAATCTATTGTGTGATCCAAGCTCATTTTCCTTGGTTTGTACTGCGCAATCCTCATTGGCAATCTCCATCATTGATTGTGCAAATCACATGCACAACCATAGTTACAACTGACAGTTGTCTTGCCCTTCCACTCACCTCTAACACTTGTCTCCACTGAACTGTCCATGCACTGAGTTAACTGATGTATTCCTCAGTTGATTCATGAGTTAATAATTAGTGAATTAATTAATAACTAATTCGAATCACTCATCACTAGTGTATTTGTTAGTTAGACTAAATACAACTAGTTCAACTAAGTCAAACTGAACACAAATCCATCAACTCATCAATCAACTCCACCAAACTCAATCACTTGAGTTCTAACTGAAGTCCTTCATGCAATAGCTCAACTAACCCATAAGAAAAGCGTATTTCCTTCTGGCATTTGCATGTGCCACATCCGTAGCTCGAACTGAAGTGTTGCAAGAGGATAAGATAATGTTTATAGTCTAAATATTATTAAGAGCTAATAATATTCGACTGTTCTATATTTAGACTGGCAGTCTAAAAATAGACTCTACCCATATGTCTAAAAATAGAAGTCCATCTATTTTTACCAACATGACCAATCATCCAATAATAGCATCCTGCAACTCATAGACCATGATCCATATGTCTAAAAATAGACTTTGCGCCAAAAATAGCCAACGGGACCACTTAGTGAAGGCGACTTATTTTCACTAAGCTCCATCATCTTGTTGCATTTTCAACAGAAATCTAGATAATTATCTCATCAAATCAATTTAATAGGCAACACAAACACTTTCTTATATGCTTCGTCAATTCAACATTCCACTTTTTCATTTCTATGTGTAATATATTTATCTTTTACATTTGTAATTTTTAACCTCTCTATATTATATTTAGTTGGTAAGTGTTGTCAATTGAAACAAAAAAATATTAGGGTCAAATCCTCAAGTTCGATGTAGAGTGTATTCTATTAGGCATACTATAGTCTATTCCTAGCTACTAACAATGGACGATGATTAAGTAACAAGGAGTTCCATTAACTTAACATTCAAATTTTTCATTTGCATTTATAATGTGTGATTATTAATATATCATATTTTTTTATTTCACATTCTACTTCTAATGGCTCTGTCTTTTCCATTTCCATTTTCAATGTTTCTGTATTATATTAAATACAAAATTAAGATTTTCACTCAATTTTAACAATAACAAAAATCCAACCAACCTCACTTATTCAACCTGATATAAAATAATAATAACATTTTCTTATATGGCTTCCTTAAGTGGGACTTGATTCAACTTTATCCCTTTTAGACTTCTACCTAACATGTATATATTTTCCATTAATTTCTTTAATGACACTATATGATATTTTTAGTGCAAGAATACAAGGTATACTCAAACAATTTACTTAAAATCATTCTATTATTTCATTTTCAATTATGATTACTTTGATAACTTATTCTAGTTATTTCTTTCTTTTTATTTATAATACTATTATAAAATGAAAGATTACAATGTTTATCCAAGTGATCTACTTAAATCATTCTAATTTTTCATTTTTAATTGTGCCTTGTTTTATGGCTTATTCTTATACTTTGTTGGAAAATCATATCAATTTTCTATATTCAATTTATATGATTATATGATTTTTTATATGATTTGAATCAACTTGTAATTTTTCTACTTTATCCATCTTATATTAAATTCCCTTCCAACTCAATTTATGCAAAGCCTTCTCCATTGCTGCCCCCATCAATAGGTGACAAGAGTCAGAGGGGATCAATGACACATGGTCGGACTTGACAGAGATCATGTATTCTGGCCAGATGTCACATATCATTGGTATATATTGGCTTTGATACCAGTGGGAGTGTGAGAGGTAGTGTATTTGTCTTTGTCAATGATGTTGCAGACAATCCAACTTCACATGTCCGAGGTATATCTCCTGCATTTTTAAATTGTCTTTAATTATGTGTTTATGTCTTTAAATTGTATTCAATTTATGTGTTTAAATTTAACGTATGTGTTATTAGGTTTAGTGTGTTATATATGTTAAAATATGTTTATGACTCGATGAGTCTGAGCAAGGAAAATCTAAACATGACAGTGTAAATTTGATCCCTTCATGGGATGACACCATGACCACTATCACACTCTAGGATATTAAGTCCCAACATGACTAGATTATAGGAGAGATGGGTACACTCCCTGTTGACTCATCAACTAGACATAGCTTGAATTTGATGTTGGAGAAAATCGATCGAATGATGGAGATCTACTAGTGGGTAAGCCCATAGAGTGAAATCCTACATGCCATACATAGGGTTAGGAGGGAGGATGTTATACCACAGATCATAGGGAGGTAGTGAAAGTTTCCATCAAGGACATTAATGTGCGTGGGGAATTGTTTGAGATCCCTGTGGGCTGTGTTAGACATGACCCGCTTAAACTTAATTTTTTTAGGAATGTTCATGCTACTCCTTATGTTTATGATCGATTCATTGGAGCTTGGGGCATGTCCCCCCAACATGATGTGGCCCCCCTATACTTTTCCTAATAGATATATGTGGAGTTTGTGCTCCATATGAGGCCATATTACATGAGCACCCCATCATAGTTTTATGGATCGGGTAAGAGACGTAGCTATGATTGTCACAAGGCTCATAGGTACCCTACCCATGTACTACCACCTCCGATATTTATGTCACTATGTTGTGTCACTCAATAACCTCGATTATAATTTGATAATTTAACTTAGCAATAATGGGGACCATTTAAATTTTTTAGGATTAAATGTTTCAATAATTAAATAAAACCAGATTCCTAAAAAACCAAAAAATATGCTATCCGCACTTTAGGCTTAAAATCTATTTGGAAATCAAATATCTTAAGAAAATTTTTGATAGGAGCATTGACAAGTCACATATTGGAAATCGCATGGGTTAGAAAGTAGTAGGCCTTTAAGTAAAAGTGTGATGCGATTTGCCTAAGGGTTAATGAACTAATGATAGGTCCTATATAAATTTAGTAAATAGAAAACGCTCCACGAACGTAAAATTCAGAATCGGCCCCACTAGCAAACCACGTTATTTATCATGAAAAGAACAACACAAAAGTTATATTGACATTTCCCATTTGTTACCACAACTCTGATCTCCCGATAGCACCTTTTACGATATCATGAGAAGTAAACATCACAGTCTTCCTTGTGCAATACTTATATTGCATTGCAACACTCAATATGACTCTTGCCAAGGGAACTTTCCATGTGACAATTTCAGCAACCAAACCATTTGCCGCATCTCTTGAAGGTTAATCCATCGCATATCGAAAAAATAAAGATTTCAGAAATTAGAAACTATGTGTTCCGAGGAAATTTGCAATGCGAAATGAGCCAGCAAGGCACTGACCTATGAAAAGAGCATGTGAACCCATGATTTTTCATTTATGATTAGTTATCATGGTATTGATGGTTCTCGGTAATTTAAATGATTTGATCGATTCTATTTAGTGTTTCAAGATTTAGCATTAAATGCCTATTTTCATGTCATCATCACCATTTTAGTTTTAAGTTTCTAATTCTAAGTTTTCCTCTTTATTCTCTATGTTCTCTCTAATACAGGCTAGCCTCGATAAATAGAATTCAAGTGAAATGTCGAGAGCCGCAAAGAAGAACCAGAAACCAATAGTGCCACCACAATCGGATACACCTATTGCAAAGTTTACTCAGATGCCTCCATTGTTCTCTGAGAAGACATGCACTACAAACTCCAGGTGTTCTTCTTGGGAAGCAATATATAAACTATTTGAAGAATAAGAACCCAGAGTAGTTACAAGACAAGTCACGACACAAGATGACACTACATCAACTTCAGAAACCACTTGGGAAGATGTCGCCAATTCCCATCTCCATTGAATTACGGCTCGGCCAAACATTATGCCATACACAGATTTGGTTAAATGTATTATTGACGATGTAAACATTGCAGATAGAACCTTAATAACCTTGATGACAAGGATGCTAATTGGATCCTTTAAAGATGAAGATTTAAGAAGAATGTATTATCTACCAAAGCCACATAAAATCTTTAATGCGCAGTTTCTTCAGAAGTTTGCTGCAAAAAATGAAGTTCAGTCGGACACAATATGGAAGTGGAGGTGCGAGCCAAGCAAGAACAAACATGAATACAATGGTATGTATTATCTTGCCTCCCTTGTTGGTCTTCATTGTCACATTGCTGCTATGATGTGTATAATATTCAAGCAACCTAATACACAAAGATTCACAATAGGATGGGTTCCCCTAATGGAGGCTGCCTTTGAAGCCTATATTATGGATTTGGCCAATATCTTATCCAAAAACATATTCTTCGATATCCTATCCTACCGAAGTAAACATAATATTACTACTAGGACCGTGTCCCCTTTCTACATGAGTGCTTATAATATGGACACAGTGTGTTTCACCTCTGACCTTCCATCTATGGGATGGAAATGGACCCTTCAAGACCCTACCCTGATCCATATTTACCATAAAATCCTCTAGGAGTCCAATTACCAGCCCCATTTTTATAAATTCTTCCATGGAATGATGTTACCCTTGTATGAAGTCATTTCTGATGAAAGACCTCCTAGGTTTTCAAGAGAAGATTTGGATGACCTTACAGCTATTGGAAAATGGTTTGGAGAAGAATCATTCACTTATGTTAGGATTTATGGAAGCCTCGATTCTACTCATTTCCTCCCTCTCTATGTACCTAATAATCTCTTATCCTGAGAGGTTGCCTATCAAACTACGGGAAATGGCTTAACCAAATCCCTAAAGGAACCTAAAATATCTATCTGTCCATCTCTTCCTATTCGCTATGGAGTTTTTACTTTAGATAATTTTAGGCATGAAATGCTTGAAATTGATAATATAATATGTTAGATCTAAGACATTTGTGATCCATAATTTAGAAAACAGTCTTTCGAATTAATCACATTGACCCAATCCTTACAATGTGATTAATCTAAAAGACAGTTTTCTAAAATATAATATGTATGAAATTTCCCACTGTTCGGCCTAGGTAGTATGATATAGACATGGTAGCCAAAAATTTCACAGCTCAGTTCAAATTTTGGCAATTTCAACACAAACCTAATGATTTTGATGACCTGTTTGAAAGTGCCTGAGACTATCATTAGGTAGACATGTTAGCCTAAGCTCACCACAAACCCGAAGTGTTGGTCAAATTCAGAGAATACAGGAATTCAATATTGGAGAATCTTCCCCTGGATATATTGGGGATTTTGCAATAGGAACAGGTTATAACCCAGATTTCAAAAGACCCTGAGATCAATTTGGGAACTAAGGAAAGTATAACATTGATGCAACATACTAAGGAATCACCATCTACTGGCGAGCTAGACAAACAATGGGAAAAATTCGACAAAATTGTTAATATGACACCATAGGAAGCACAAACCTCATCGCTAAAAGAAACTCTTAAGACTCTTGAGATTACAAAGAAGGTCACACTCACTATTGGCGACAAAGGAATCATTTACACCCACATAACAAGACACCCAACTACCATAATGCACGAACAATCCAAAGAAAAAAAACCCAACTCTTCTCATGCCTGTCCGAGTGCCAAGAAAAGAACTGAACGACGAGGCAGATGAGGGCACAGGAGAAATTTTCCCTCGTCGTCAACACGACAGAGACACCACACAGGCTCATAGAACTGAGCACGTGACTATTGCAAAGCACTAGCGATAGCAAAACAATGACCTCAATTCTTCCCCCACTAAGCCCAAGACCAGAACGAGAGCAGAATGATGAGGGAAATGAAATTACCCCCACAACATATGAAAGAGCCACCCCAATTGAGAAAATTTGCCGAGATGACTTCACTATTGTTAGTCCAAGGTTCCACATAGACACTTGCAGAGAGTAACTAAAGAGCCTAGAGACATGTTTGCACTAGAGCACTCCACATTTAATGTTGGGAACCAATCCTGAACCCCATCCCATCATTTGTACTAAGCTCTGTTACCCCACCAGAAGTCTAATATAAAATTTTAAAATAAAATAGATAATTAAAAATAATAAAATTCCATAACTATTAAATAATAATATATATTTAACTTATTTATCTATAAAAATAATTACTAAAAATATATATGGAAGAGTACACCTAAAGACGAGGATGGAGGGTTTCGGAGGCGAAGGGTTTCGATCTGAGATCACATAGTAGGACGGAGGGTTAGTCTCAGCAGCGGATCAGGATCAGAGCAGGGATGACAGGATCGGTACGGGGCGGTCAGGCAGGCGGCAGCATCGAGGAAAAAAGGCGGAAAAGAGACGCGGTAGGTACTATACCCGGGAGTTTTAGCGGCAAGGGTTTACCAAAACAGAGAAGGTAGAAGCACATTTTGATGAGCAGTCTTGATTAGGGTAATCAAGCGTTTTCACGAGAACCGTGTGAAGGAGGTGAAGCATCGGAGGGTTTAATCCAGGTGGAAGAAACCGGCGTTATCCCGTGTCCAAAGCGTCTTTTGCTATTCAGGGAAGTGCAGTCAGTGGTGAAGCGGTAATAAGGCAGGTTTCTACCACACATATCATCATGGTAAAACACGGAGAAGCGGTCGACCTGGAGCCGGCGCCGGAGAGCCGGCGCCGGAGGACCTCCTCACCGCTTGGGGGAAAGACGTAACCGCCCACAACCTGGTCAAGTTCTTTGGCAGTTTTGCTGATGCGGAGTGTTTTGAAGACGACGCGTGGAAACCAAAGTATGTAAACGAACTGCTTGAGGTCAAAACTGGAGCAGTAGGGGCATGCAACAAAGGAAATAAGGAACCCCATTTCTCGGAGAAGAGCCAACACCAGTTTTCGGTTGAAATCCTCGGCAATAAACTCAAACCTCTCTCAGGCCAGTCAAGGTTCTCAGGGGGACTAGAAGACATTGTGAAAGGATCATCAAAGAAAAGTATTTGGAGTACTGCGGCGGAAGGCTTGAAACCAGATAATGTGGCGCCCGACCAAGGAAATCGGCACACTGTGAGGAGATCGCCGATAAAAATTCCTCCAAGTGTTAGTCGGATAGCAACAGGGGTCTCCTCTGAGGGGATTAAAGGCCCGGAAGCAGCGCAAGGGGAAAAAACTAGCTCCATAAGGAAAGATCTCGGAAGCCCTGTCCGGGAGCTGTTCGAGAAGGAAGCCAGGACGGGTGAGGGTTTGCCGACACAGAGCGACAAACAAAACCTGGTAGTGAATAAGGATTTTCATCAGGGTAGTCGAGTTGGGGTTAACCCAACCCCGACGGGTGGCATTTCAGAACCGGAACGCGAACCAGAAACAAATCGAAAGAGGGTTTTCTCACTGAAAAAGAAGACCTTTGAAGGCAATCTGGTTTTGGGCATGGATGTTCAAATCCAGGATGCTTTGACAGTGGCTGAATGTACCTTGGTAGGCAGAATCAGAGGGAGGGCTCTCTCAGGTAAGGCACTAAATCAATGGGCAGAGGCTCAATGGGGAAAATCTCTCTTAAACCCGTTCAAAGTGGCCCTTCTAGTAAAGGGATGGTTTATGGTGAGCTTTGCAAAAAAAGACGATGCGGACTGGGTGGCAGAGAGAAACTGGATTATAGGGAACTGGCCAGTTCTGTTTCAGAGATGGATGCGTAATTTTGATGCCAACAGAGAGAAGGCGGATGAGTTTCCTGTTTGGGTTCGCCTACCTGGTCTTCCGCCATTCCTGTGGGTTGAGTCAGTGTTTAAATCAATTGGGAACCTGCTAGGTACATTCTTAGAAGCAGATATGTCTTTCCTCCAAACCTTCGAAAGATCAGTGGCAAGGATTCTGGTTCGCTTAAATCCAAAGGAGGGCCTAGCAGAATCCATAAAATTGGAATACGGGGCATATGTATTTGTGCAACCACTGGATTACGAGCACCTCCCATTCCGATGCTATCGATGTCACGACTATGGGCATCTAGCAAGGGAATGCCCACTTGGGAATCGAAGAAGAAGGCCTCAGTATCCAGGGGAGCAGAGGGAGAAAAAGATGAGAAAGGAGCAGGTGTCGGAGGTGAAGTTAACTCAAAAGGACTCGGGAATGGAGGATAGAGGCAGAACCGCGGGGACGAAGAGCACAGAAGTAGATACTATCATGCCCGAGATGATAAAAGGCCAGAATGATCCGGTGAAGGATGCAAAAGATGGGAGAGCCGAAGCTTCTGTCGCAGCTACTCAAGACCTTCCCGGTATGATTCATGAACAACACCCTATATCTCTTTCATCTAATATCGATGCAAATCCAAAATTTGATGTTCTTTCTGTTCATAAAAATGATGAGGGTAAACATGTAGAGTGTTCTAGTAAAGAAATTCCCCTGACAAATCTGAATAGTGAAGATGTGCCAAGTTTCAGTCAGAAATCGACCTCACCCCCACAGAGCCGTCATTATAATCTGAGATCTCAGGGTAAAAAACAAGAACCTCTATCTAATTCATCTAATCCGATAGGAGGACTAGGCATTCCGCGCTCTCAATCATCCTATAGAAAGGGCAGGGGAAGAACTTCAAATATGTCTAAAGCAAAGGACAAAGCTAAATTTGACGTAGCCGATGGGAAGCAAATGTCAATTACCGGGGCGCTTAGAGCAGCGATGACCCTTGATCAAGTTAAAATATGATCCTTCTGTCCTGGAATTGTAGAGGGCTAGCCAGTAAGCCCAAAAAGCTGGCCTTAAAAGAGCTAATCCTAAGATACAACCCTGACATCCTCTTTTTACAAGAAACTCTAGGTAGGAGCTCTAAGGTGGAATCTATGCTTAGGTCCTCGTTCCCAGGCTGGTCTTTTCATGCACTAGACGCTGAAGGACACTCAGGGGGACTGGCTATCGGGATCAGAGATGGAAGGATGCTAATAAATAGCCTATGGGGCATGGACCACGCCCTCGGCTTGGAGATCACATCTCCAGATATGGGAGTATCCTTTTTGCTGCTAAATATTTATGGGCCATGCCAAGGTCGTGAGCAGTTTTGGAACAACCTCTTTGCCAAAGATATAATTAAAAACAGAAGTTTAATCATGGGAGGAGATCTTAATTTTTCCATTGGGTCCTCGGAGGCATGGGGCCCAAATGCAAGGGAAGACTCTCTTTCAGAGTTCTTCTTAAACACAATTCAATCTCATAACCTGATTGATGTCAACCTTCTCAAAATAAAGCCCACATGGAGGAACAGAAGAACAGGAGAGGGAAGGGTGGCTAAACGACTGGACCGATTCCTTATTAGTGAAAATTTGTCAAATGACATTCCTATGTTCAGGCAGTGGGTAGGAGATGGATGGAATTCGGATCATTTCCCTATTCTATTAGAATTCAATAAGCCTCCATCCAAACCTGCTTCCCCTTTCAAATTCAATGCATCATGGGTGCAGGAGGAATCGTTCAACCGACTATTTAGAAATTCTTGGAGACACCCGGGTGGTCTTCAAGTAGTAAACAAAGAAGCTCATTTCTGGGACAATCTCCAAAGACTTAAAAAAGCAACTATAGAATGGGCTAAAGAGCGGAAGAAGGCACAGTCCGAAGAGTTATCTCTTATAGATGAAAAGCTGTGAGATTCTGAGGATCCTGAAGCAGATGGTTATTTAAATCAGGAATCAAAAGTCAAAATCTTGCAGCTAGAAAATCAAAGAAGCAAAATCCTATTAGAGCAGGAGGAGGAGTGGAGGCAAAAGAGCAGGGCTATTTGGCTAAAGGCAGGCGATGAAAACACGAAGTTTTTCCACAACTATGCTAAGGGCAGGAAAAATGCAAACACCATTTGGAAGCTAAGAGATTCAGATGGGTCGGAAGCATCCTCTTTTGAGGACCTCTCTAGAATGGGAAAGAAGCATTTTCAAAATCTGTTTACAGCTCAAGGTGGGATTACTTTGGCAGAAATTATCAGAACTGCCCAAAGTTTCCCCCGGTTTGTTGATGAAGAGGAAGCTGGGAATCTTATGGAGGTAGTGACAAAGGAGGAAGTGGAACATGTCTTAAAATCAATGGCAAAAGACAAAAGCCCAAGTCCTGATGGGTGGACGAGTGAATTTTTCAATCATTTTTTTGAACAAATTGGAGATGAGTTAACAGAAGTAGTAAATGAATCTAGAAGGAAAGGAGAGATGTATTCCCCTTTTAATGCCACTTTCATAGCTCTCATACCAAAAAAGGAGGACCCTGACTCATTTGAGGATTTTAGGCCAATCTCGCTATGCAACTGTGTTTACAAAATCATAGCAAAGATTATAGCCATGCGGCTGAAGCCAATCTTGTCTAAAAACATTTCAAGTGAACAATTCGGTTTCTTGGACGGTAGACAGATACATGAAGCCATTGGGGTAGCGCAAGAAACGATTCATAGCATTAAACAGAAAATCAAAAAAGGAGCTGTGATAAAAATTGATTTATCAAAAGCATATGATAGAATATGCTGGACCTATCTCCGAATGATGCTCACTCATCTGGGTTTCAAGCTGGAGTTCATTAACTGGATTATGGGATGTGTCACCAGCGTAAGCTTTGCAGTCTTAATAAATGGGGCAGCGTCTTCTTTCTTCAAAGGTCAAAGGGGGTTGAGGCAAGGCTGCCCTCTCTCTCCTTTGTTGTTTCTTCTAGTGGCAGAAGGTCTCAGCAGACTGATCTTAGAAGCAAAAAGGATAGGTATGATTAAAGGTCTGGAAGTAGCAGCAAATCTTTTCATTACACATCTTTTGTTTGTAGATGACATTTTACTTTTCACTAATGGGAATCTGGATGAAGTAAAGGAGTTAAAGACTATACTGGATTTATTTATGAAAGCTACAGGAATGCAAATCAATATTAGGAAATCTCAGTGTATCTTGGAAGGTTTCTCCAGGAATGAAAGCGCCCAAATTACCGCTTCTCTACCTTTTGAAACTTTCCCCATGGATGACCCCTTCAAATATTTGGGATTCTGGCTCAAACCAAATTCCTATAAAAAGCAAGACTGGAACTGGCTAGTGGCAAAAATTGAAGCTAAGATAGGACACTGGAGTTATAAGTGGCTGTCACGAGCAGGTAGATTAACATTGGTTAACTCAGTCCTTCAAGCTATGCCAGTTTTCTGGGCTGCTCTCACCTGGGTTCCAAAAGGAGTTCTGCATAAGATCAAGAAAATATGTAGCAAATTTCTCTGGTCGGGAGCAAAGGAAGATTCGGTGCTCCCGTGGGTTGCATGGGACAAGATAGCAAGACCAAAGGAATGGGGTGGTTGGGGTATTAAGAATCTAAATGACTTTAGTACCTCTTTGGCAGCAAAATCAGGGTGGAGGTTAATCACATCAGAAAACCTCTGGACAAGGGTTGTCAAACGTAAGTATATTGACCCAAGGCCTCTGGATGACTGGATCCGGGATCCAAACAAAAAAGGAAAGAACTGTTCTGTAATATGGAAGGCTACATCTGAAGCATTTAAAGTAATAGAACAAGGTTTGTCCTGGCAAGTGGGCAGAGGGGATAATGTCAGAATAGGAAAGGACCCTTGGGTGGGATGTAATGAGAGATATGCTTTATCCCAGGGTCTCATCAGACATTTGGAGTCAAAAGGTATACTTCTCCTACATCAAATTGAGAAAATCGGCCACTCCACTATCTGGGGGCAAGCATGGAAATCTAGTGCCGAACTCAATCTTGACCAAGTGTGGTGGGGGGAGTGGCATCATTTTACTCAAGAGCTGGTAAGATCCAATGTAAGAATTATAGATAGGCCGGATCAGCTGGTATGGGCTTTCGCAGATTCGGGTAAGTACGCTCCTAAAGCAGGGTATAAGTTTTTAATGACCAAGAAGGGATGGGAGGAACCTGACTGGTGGTCAAAACATCTGTGGAAGTTGAAAAGTCCCAAGAAAGCTAGGCTTTTCTTTTGGTGCGCCCTTAAGGAAAAAGCCCCTACTTGGGATGTTTTACAAGCCCGGTTCATGCATGGACCAAGCAGATGCCCGCTCTGTAAAAAAGAATCTGAATCAATACATCACCTATTCATAAACTGCCCTTTCACAAAAAGGGTTTGGCTCGAGACTTAGATCCTAATAAGGACAAATTGTAATTGGGAAGGTGCATCTCTGAAGGCTGCCTGGGAATCGTGGTGGAACCAGAACATGGAGGGGAATTTGAGAAATCTCCCTCCCATAATCACATGGGGAGTATGGATAGCTAGAAACAAAGCTATTTTTCAAGAGATCTCTCTCTCAGCTGAGTCCATTGCCATCCAAAGTTCAGCCATATACCTTAGCATACCTGAGCCCGAGGAATCAAGGAAAAACTCTCAAAACAGGGAAGAACAAATTAGGCCACACATGCCATGGGCCTATTTTGACGGGGCCTCTCAAAACAATACAGCAGGAGCCAGGTTAGTCATTCATTTGGATGAAGGACACTATCTGTTAGCATCGGTGGGCATAGGGATTGGTTCAAACAACTTTGCGGAATTGACTGCTCTCAAACTTCTCCTTTGTTGGCTTATCCACAGGCACATTTTCACCATTCAGATATTTGGGGACTCTTTAAATGTGATAAAATGGGTAAATGGGAATAGTAGATGCCAGAACTATATGTTGAGACCACTGCTTGATGAGATTATGGCCCTAAAACAGTCTTTTAATGGTTTTTTCCTTGAACACATTTACAGGAACCGTAATGAAGACGCAGATAAATTATCTAAAGAGGCTTTGTTGCAGGATTTGGGCTCTTGGAAAGTGACAGAAAATCAAGCCGGCCATATTCAGGAGCACCGCCAGCCTCCATATGCTTAAAGCTTAAAACTCTAGATGCGAAATGCAGTAAAAAATTCGGGCAGTTTATCCATGTTTTCTTTTTGTATTCCGACTATCTCTTTTAACAGTCCGCGGCATATAAAATTTTGTTTATAAGGGTTGTTTTCCATATGTTTGGAGGCCCAGATGACTTGTAGTTTTTGTAAGTGATGGTGGTCCTATGGACAGGTTCTCTTATGTTTTTCGTGCATCTACAGCTAGCTCCGGATTGCATCTACAGCTAGCCTGTGGCATGGCTCAGTATATTTTAGTAAAATTTTTGAATTATTCAGAGCTGTGACTGTCTAAGCTCTGAGTCAGTGAAGGAAGCCTTCACACTCTTTTCGAATGCGCCAGCATCTGCTTGTAACTTTTTATTTATATATATATATAAAAAGTTCGTTTTTTTCTCTGGAAAAAA
>APFE030311006.1:61858-75309 GCA_000404065.3 Pinus taeda | reverse complement strand
TAAATAAACAAAAAATATTATAACCAAAAATCATATATTATAATAATAAGTAGATTAATTTTACTGATAATAAATGTAAAATTGAATTGATAATTTATTTGGATTATAGATTTAGAGAGTATTTGAGAATTTCATAATCGAAATAAATTTTGATAAATTTATTTGGATTGTAGATTCCAAAAATATCCCAAAATTAAATGGATAACAATGGTGTTAATTGTTTGACTTATCTTGATTGTAAATCCCAAAAATATCTGAAAATATTAGATGGACAACAGCAAAATGAACTGTTTGACCTCACTACTGTCCATACAAATCTAAGGGTTTTGATACCTAAAAACAAGATTGAAATTCAACGTTTTTGATCAGTCACAAGGCTAGATGCGATGAAATTTTTTGGACTGGTTTTCCAATTTAAAAATGGTAACACAAATTCTATATGCTTCTTATTTTTGTATTTTCTTTAGTGTTGCATGCATGCACACCTTTCCTAGTCGCAAAGATTAACAAAAAAAAACATGGTGGGATGTGATTTCTTAATTCACACCTTTATGTAGAAAGCAAGGCCACACAAGAAATTGATGCCATTGAATATAAAATGAAAGAGATACCAGGATTTGTGTGGCCACGAAAGCAGAATTTCCTCCCACCTGTGCTGTAAAATTTGAGAAAATCTCTGGAAAAACGGGAAATGACTGCACAGAGACAATTTGCCACACAAGATAATTTTTTTAAAAATTTGGAATCATACCAAAACCTAATCTCAAAACAATTTGTGAAACAAAAAAAGTTAAAAGTATGCCCTAAATTTTGTATATATACACTATTTAAACATATTTCAGTTAAATTATCTTGCAAAATACATGTCAATCGAGCTTCCCCACAGGTTAATTTCACTCAATTATCATCACTTCTGGTTTCAAGTATTTTTTTTTATTTACAACAGCTAGATCTATTCCAAAATATATTCTAACATGACAGTGGAAAGATTGAACCATGAGGGAGTGTTTTATCTAATTGCTTTCACTCACAAGAAAAACAGCACCCTTATGTGGATTGTAGATTCTGGGAATATCCTAGAATATGATAATCAAGAGAGGGTTGAATTGTTTTACCTCTCTCCTTACCACGAGATTCCAGGATATTCCTAGAATCTACAATGGACATAAGTTCATAACCAGAAAAGAAGCACTTGACTTTCAAACCCATTATTTGCAATTTATTTTGGAATCTAACCTATAATCTAATTATTGATTTATTTCTTTTTAATTGTGTTTATTGAATATCATATTATTTCTATTGAGCTGATAATATAGAAAGATAATAAGCTAATTATTGAGTTATTGCATTTATGGAAGTACATGAATAAATAACTTACATTTTCAAGGATAATATGGAAAGACAATAAACCAATCATTGAATTTATGAAAATAAATGAATTTCAAGAATTCCAGCAAAAGATGCCAAAGTTTTATAAAAGGATGAAAATTCATCATTTTCCTCTACATTATTACCATTTGAGATTCCATCCAAATCCAGTGAAGGCGCAAGAGTGTCACAAAGAACAGTCAAAGCTTCCATCTGAGATTCTGAAAACTTCTTGTTCTTGTAATTAGGTATGCCACATGTTGATGGTGCTGGACTCGCCAACATTCAAGGGATCTCCCTAATATGAAGTCCCAACTAGACCTCACACCGTTTGGAGTAGGATTCCCAACAGTGGGTGGTAATGTTATGCCTTGATTGAAAAAACGCATAGAGGGAAGTATGATAACTTTGGGTGAGAGCAAGTGTGTGACCCTGCGGAGAGTCAAGTGTGATGCATGAAGGTTCCAATACATGAAGGGAAAAAGAAGTGCGCCCCTTGGAAGCTTGTAATAGTATGCAGCTTGAAAGGAACATATGAGCGAAATTATATCACAAGCTAAGATGTTGAATAGTCCACAAGTTAAAGTGATGTGTTAATACAACAACACACACTCAACAAGATTCGTACAAATGAAAACGAAATAGTTCATAATCATATGCTTAAATTAAATACCATACATTGAAAATTCAACAAGAATAGTCCTACTATATTCACAACATATGCATGAAAGTGTGTTGGCTCTGATTTTATTATTATAATTGAAAGTTCCATTCGTACATATACCATTGATGACCACTAGCCCCAATAGTGGAACACTACAATCAAGAACACCTGCTCCTCCAAAGAAGTATACTCGCTCTACGCTATGGAGAAACCAAGGATCTTCAAAATACTCCCAAGCTCTTTCTAAGCCTAAGCCTAGCCAAAATATTGGCCCCCAAAAGCCCCTTACATTAGATATGAGTTTCTATATATAACAATAGGGGGCGGCTCTTCAACTCCCCACTGTGACCTTTGGACTACCCTCATGACTCTTCAACTTCTTTAGAAAATTACTCATTACATTACATCATGAATCTTCATATTCCAATATTGAGACTTGGAATTTCACTTACAACATAATTACAAATAATATGACATTTTACACTTGTACCCATATAAGACAAAATAGGGTAGAGATAAATTTACAGCCTAACAAGACACAACACTATGATTCTTGAGTTTGGGAAAACTCTAGCTCAGCAACTTCTACATGATGCTTCTCGATCACATATTGATGACAAACTGGGTATTGTGTGATGGCAATTTCAAACTGCCTTATGGTGTCTAGATGGAAGCGGACTCTGGCCTCCATAGCATCTGGATACTATGAATTGGAGCCAATCTTAATCTTCTCGACCAATAACAACATTATTCAGATCTAAATAAGACCACCAAAGTAGTTTTGCATGTTCTGTTTGTTCAACTCCAAATCCTGCTTGGTGGAAACATGTTTCAACTACTCCAAATACTTTTCAATCTCATGCCTGACTTTATCTTTGTGCTTAGCTTCGATGAGTGATATGACTAATGGGATCTTTTGGGTTATCACCATGAAATCCGAACTTTTCTACAATCGTACATATGAGGCCTAAATGTTTCCAATGAATGAGGAAAGTTGCTTGTTTCTCTAAACCAAAATTCGAACTCTTGCTTTCTCCAACTTTACCTACACCTTCATCTTCTTTACCAAAGTAAGTAGTGCCCCTTTGTATCGCATTGTCCATTCTTGAATGGAAGTCATCCTAAGAGTCTTAAAAAATTCCTTGCTTCGCTGCTGGAAGCTATGTAAGTGGGAAACTTATTTATGCACGTTCATGATCTCCTCATAAAGGTCTCAAATGGTCTCTCCAAGTGTTGATACTTCACCAAGTATTGTAGTAGAACTGTGCAAAAGTTGCATTCTGTGCTACTCCACGGAGTTTTTCTATCTCTTCCCAAGAAACCTATAGATTTTGTACCAATTTCTTACTCTCAACAGTCAAATACTGAGTGTTTGATTTGGTCGCACCAGCGAAGGCCAAGTTGGCTTCGGCAATGGAATTTGGATTCCTGCCGGTGTCCACCACTATCACCCTTTATCTAATGAATGCAGGTGATGGATGATCATCAAGAAGATGGTTCCTCTATGTTTGTAGAATTCTCTTTTGGAGTTCATCATATGATAGATTGTACACTTCTATTACCCAATCATCATCAAGAGAAACTATGTTCCCTTCCTCGCTCGAGGCTGGCTTTGCAGCTGGAGATGGTGGAGACTTAATGGTGAATTGTGGTGTACTGGGAATTAGGTCAACATATTTATCCTACAGTTTTGTTTCCAACTCCATGTCCACAACTTCAATCAAGTCTTGAATCTGCTAAGCAAGCTCCTGATCCTACATTAATTCGCTTTCCACCTCTACTATTAGTTGGTTCTTTCCTTGCTCTTCAACTTAAATTGACGTTCTTTCTCCTGACATTGTGCCTTTCCTTTCTTCTTCTTCTTCCTCCTTCTACTTCTCCACTTGTTCTCTCCTTCTTTGTTCTCGTTCTTCCCTAAATTTGTGTTCTACTTTCTACGCCCTCAATTATTCTTACTGCAAGCTTTGCTTTTCTCTCTTCCTTCACTCTACTCTCTATATCCTCTTCTTCCTTTTGCTTGTGTAGCCAAAGATGCTTGCATGAATATTGGATATACTTTCATCTTGCAACTTTGTTCCCCCTCTGTACTACCAACAACCTTTCTCTTTCCCTTATCCTGTATGGGATTACTCCTTTCTTCTGGTGTTGCTTCTAGAGTTGACCTTTAGATAAGCCTCAAGTCTCTTTGCTAAAATAGCTTCATTAACTTACTACCATGTTAGTGTTGACTCATTTTCTATAAAAAATTGAGTCTATGCATATACTAGAAAGTCGACTATTGTTTTCTCAACTATCTCCCTAGTACTTCTTTCAAAGGTCTCTTTTGAAGTAGCTCTCCTTGGTGTCATCATAACAATTAATGTTGAGGTGAAGTGCTTCACAAGTTTGATACCTGTGGGACAAAAGGACACTCATCGAAAGAAATCATTAGCTTCAACAAATTTCCTTCAAAGCATGATCAAGTAGTAAGCCGCACAACTGGAGAGAAGGATTACACAATTTTCATCAATAAGGGTGACTGGATGACTATGGAAACTACACACTACACAATCCCGGTAGCCAAGGATGAAGTTTGAGGCTTGGGACTCCGCAATGCGTAGTCCCACCCTAGGAGACACTGTGCATTGCGTAGTCTTAGTGGTTAAGGTAACAAACTAACTCCTCATATTACGTAGTTAGAGACAATATGTATTGTGAACTACGCATTTCCAGAGGCCAAGCTTGGATCTTGAGCAGTAGGATTGTGCAGTGCCCAATTGGGAAAATTGAAAACCAACAAAGGAAAGTACAGATCTTCCCAAGGGAAGTGTTTGAAAAGAGAAGATCTGAGAGATAGTGTGATCTTGAGTGCATATATGACTAAGCATGAATGAATCCTGAAATATCAAGTGCATAAATTGAATAAACGTGAAGAAAACGAAATTGGTGAGGCGATTCACTGTAACAATGACCATCGGTGAAAAAAATAAGCTGATTTGACATTTGTGAAAGGAAAAAAGTAACATGAAACAACACTTATACAAGTTAAAAAAAGTTGAAACAGCAGCAACCATGAAGAGAAATAAGAAAAATATCACTCACACCAGCAAAATGACAAAAATCATCAGAAAAGGAGGCAAAAGGTGATAAAAGAGAAAATCACCCAGAAAAGAGGCAACAAATTCACCGAAGGTTCCTTGATCTCTTCAGGAATGCTAGAGATTCAAGATCAAATGCACAAATGAGCTCTAGAGGCGTCGATTAACTATATTTGATCAAATGAGTTTTTATGATGCGCATGCCTAAAATCAAGGAAAAAGTGACACTTGGCAGAAACTTCCAAAAATAGTGAGTGTGCCTCCTTTGGGATACTAATAATGGATCCCTACTTCCTAAGAATGATTTTTCCCCTTTAGTTTTATTTCCTTTCTGGGGAAACTTTCCATGCACGATGCAAGGCAAGATTGCGCAATTCTCGGCAACTATGCAACTTTCTGGCTCAGTGCACTGCATAGTTTCTGAGCTCAGTGAGGATTGTGCAATTTCTGGGCTCAATGATGGGTTGCCTTCCATGATTGTGTATTTTTTGAGCTCAAGGTTGACTACCAGTCAGAACTGTGCAATGCCAATCATCAAGACTTCTTTCTCTCAAGGATTGTGCAGTTTCTTGAGGCATGCCTAGAACTATTGAAAGACTAAGTTGGGAGATTAGCTTGTGACTTAGAAAGATTAAGCTGAGTGAGAAAACATAAGAAAAAATTGAAAAGATAAGTCTTATTCAAAGAATGAATGCTTGGATCAATGCAATATGAGCTCCTATGGATAAAAATCGGGGCTCCAAAATTGAAGCACATGCAAAATTTTGGAGGGTAGTTGTAGTTGCTACAACACTGGTGACATACTGGTATGACTCCAGCTCTCTGTATGGATCTTGTCTCATGAAAAATAGGTCTAAATACTCTATAAGTATTGTTCATTTCTTTAATTATCATAGCTTCTTCACTTAGCTTGAGTTAAATATATATACCCTACCATTATCTTCATCGACAACACACATACCAAGCCAAGTCAAACTGAGTTTTTTCGTTTGGGGATGATGAGTATATATGTGCACAAGTAAAATAGATTGTCATAGTATTAGTTTTAATCTCCAGTGTTTCTTTGCTATCAGCAAGCCTGGAAAGTACCTTGGTGGAGTCGCTTCATGAACATAATCATTGATCCGCTACTAGTGAGCCTGGACAGTACCCCAGCAGAGTTAATTCCTTCACCTCTCTACATAGGAATCCTTTCTCGTGGTTTTTCCTTTTTCTCATTTTTCCATTTTCCATTTTTTATTTATTCAAAGAACTGCGCATACACACTTATTTATTTCATGGGGTAGAAGAGGGATCCCGACTTATTGGGAGCAAAAGAGGTTGTCCCTTTAGACAAAGTTATTTATATATACCTCTGACATAATTTTTAAGGTTTTACTCCCCTCCTTACTCTACTTGACTAGGTTAACAAGGGTTTACCAAAAATAGAAGACCGACTAGAGTAGGCAATATTAGTTAAAAGTGCAAGCATCATGATTTCACCATGACTCTCTCCGAAAGGAACATATTTTCCATCAGAGTATTATTGACTAAAAGAAATGAAATATTCACATAAAGAGAGGGAATAGACAGATAATCAAGCATTCATAGCAGTACAAATTCGTCTTGGATTTCACCCTACTTGTCTAAGAAACCAAACATGGTTTCATGCGGAAGCCAACCTATAACTAGAAGAAAAGAAAACAAACAAAAGGAAAGGAGTGAGGTAACTGTGAAACAAAGTACAAAAAATCAAAGGAAACAACAAAGGAAAGAAAAACTACTCTTACTCCTAACCTAAATAGATCATAGGCCAAACATATGTAAAGTGATACTTCCAATGCAGCCACCAGCATATTGGTTGGCCTATGTAGGCGAGGGAATGGATGTCAAGAAAGATATATAAGCAAATTAGTAAACAAGAAATATAGGACAATTCAAACCAAGACATTAGAATTTTGAATATACAAGAAGAAAAGTTATGAGGTTCTATTTATAACAAAGGGTGGTGTGACCCTTGACATTCCCCTTTAACTCTTTGACTACCCTCATGACTCTTCAACTCCTTTACAAATAACTCTTTACATTACATAGTGATTGTTCACATTCCACTAATGACACCTAGAATTTCAATATATTTACAAATAATATACATTTTCCACATATAACCATGTGGGACGACATAGGCTTGAGTCAGCCTAACAAGATAAACACTATGAATTAGAAGCTTGGGGAAATACCAACTCAACAAAATCCTCTTGATGATCTTCGATGATGAACTAATACCAAGCTTGGTATTGCGCTACTGTGTCCCCATACTATTTGGTGATGTCTTCCTGAAAACATACTCTTGCCTCCATGGCTTCTAGGTATATGGCCCTAGAGCTTTTTTCCAACTCATCTTGAAGCATGCGCGCCATTTTCATGAGTGTGGTTGGACCTCCAATGTACGTTTCCATGTTTCTTGTGCTGAGCTGCAAGTCACTATTGGTGGCATCTTGCATTAATTTCTCCATGTACCTGTTGACTTCCATCCAGACTTGGCTCTCCTCAATGGCTTGGGTGAGAGAACCGATTTAAGGGATCTTGTGTGTCCTCACCATAACATCCATACTCTTGGACAACCATGCATAGGAATCCTCAATGCTATTGATGAGAGGATGGAGCTACTCATAGTTCTGGATCCATGCTTTGTCTATCTCTACCTGTGACTTCATTATCTTGAGACAGTAAAGAGGGGCTCCCTTTTATCTCATTTTCCATTCTTGTATGTGTGCAATAGCAACATGTATGTCCTTGAGAGTTTGGAAAATCTTCATGCACCACTGCTGAAAACCATGTAGATGGACAACTGCCTTTGTGCACGATGACAAATCCATCATAAGGTTTCTGCATTGTGGTCTTAAGAGCCAATACTTCAGCAAGTATCGCTTTCCTCATCTCTGCCATAGTGGATCCTGCAGATTGTTCTGCCCTCTACATGGACACTTGTAACTCCTTTTCCATATGATCATTCTCTACTATCAAGAACTTGACATTTGAGCTTGTGGCTTCTGCATAAGACTTAGTGGCATCCACTATGGTAGCTAAATGCTTTCTAACATTTGACATTATCACCCTTTCCCTCATAAATGCAAGTGATGTGTGATCATTTGGGAAATGCTTTCTCTGTCCCTGTACAATATTTTGTTGCATCTCATCAAAGGATATATTGAACACATCAATCGATGGATCATCATCCAGGAGGATAGCCTCTCCTTACTCGCTTGGGATTGATTCTCATACTGGAGTTGGTGGAGACTACTTAGATGACATCGAATTCTCTTGGCATGAGGTTGGTGTCTTGGTCCTGTGGCTCCTATTCCAACTCCGTGTCCATCTCTTCAACCATTTCCTCAATCTGCTGAGCAAGTTCCTGATCCTCCAACTACTCACCCTCTTCGTCATCTACTAGTTTTTCAGATTCTTCAACTTGTATTGCCACAGTTTTCTCTATGATCATGCCTTGCCTACTTCTTGTTCCTATTTCTTCTTCTCTTCCCTCTCTCTCCTTCTTAGCTCCTGCTATTCTTTCATCTTCTTCTATGTTTCCTGTAACTTCCTTTTTGCTTCCTCCAACCTTTACTTTTCTATCTTCCTTCTCTCTACTCTTTATATGCATTGTTGCCTCTTCACCTCCACTACCAAAGCTACTTTCTCAACGACAAGATCTTCTTTAAACTTGTAGATTTGCTTAGCCTTTGGGTTTTCAACAGTCTTCCTCTTACCTTTCTTCTGTGTCAGTTTCCTTCTTATTGATGTTATTGTTGTAGCTCCCTATGGTGTTTTTGCGTGCAGAGAAGCTTTCCATTTTATAGCCATGTTTATTGGTTCATTGAGCTTGGAGGAGTTGTAACAGTACCTCCAAGGATCTTCCTCTCCCTAATGAAATGTCTCGTGGATCCATGGATAATACACCTTCACATAGTGGTCCTTGCATATGCAGTGGGGATCATATGGGTTGTAGTCCTTCGTGTCAAACTCAAAATTTTCCAAGTCTTTGGCCTGGGAATCCACATCCTTCGAGCTCCAGATCTCATACAATCCAATCTACAAAGGAAGAGTAGGCCATGGTGACATATTTTTCTTATGTAGCCCTGCTGATAACCCTGTGGAGATGTGATATGAAACCTCTTGCATGACCAGCTTACCCGTGGAAAACCTTGGTAGCACATGCAGAGGTTTCTCTCTGCCAAACATCCTAATGAAGGTGCCATCGAGTGAGGCATACTAATTTGCAATGTTAAATATTACCTCCATCGCTTCTCGAGACATGCAAGTTGGATCCTAATCAAAGCTCAACTTGTAAACCGGGATGATGAAATAATCATATAGCCTCTCCATGACTCCTCGGTAGTTGCACTCAAAAAGAAACTTGCAATAAATATTCACAACAATCTTTGATGGTGTCCATGTCCAACCCATGCCAGGAAACTAATGTTGGGCACAGATTTCATCAAGTAGGCATGAAAACATATAGAATCTCACTTGCTCATCCTTGGGTGGATTCCAAGGGTTAGTCACATGCACTTTTAACTAAATAGTCAATAGATCCAACCAGTTGAATGGCTTTCTATCATTCACCAACTAATCCAACACACCACCCAATTTTGTGGAAAGGTCTTCGTGCTCTCTTGATCGTACAATCGACATGCAAAGATGGTCTTCATTCAAAGATATCCCTTATTTCCTTCCATGTTATCTCCATGTCCTTCTCTATGAACAGTTATATGTCTGCATAGACTCGCAAGTTCATTAACACCTGTTCAACTACATCCCTAGTGATGTTTTCAACAGTATCCTTTGATGCATCTTTCTTGGAAGCCATGTTACATGTACTGTTGAAGAGTTTCTCAACAATTGTTGTACATGGAGATAAAGAGGACACTAATGGCATGCAAATTTTAGCTTGAAATAAAAGCACTTCTTGGATAGACCAAGCAACAAACTGCGCAACTATTGGGAAGGATTGCACAATTCTAGGTTTTAGAGGAGAGCGACTATTAGCAGGATCTGTGCATTATTGAGTCCCATCTATCAGTGGGGATTTGATTCTGACTAGAACTGTGCAATTCCTAGTTCAATCCATAATCCTAGTGGTCAAGGCCTCGAAACTCGATCCTGGAACTATGCAGTGTGTAGTTGGAGCCACTCCTTGGTAGCCTCTGCATAATTCTTAGAGTCAAGGTAGAGCCCTGAGATCCATAAATGTGCAGTGCATGCTGATAAGAGCTAGATCTAGGCCAAGGAATCCCAGATCTGCCTAAGGGAAACATGAAAACAAGCAGATCTGAAAGTGCAAGTGATAGTTGGTGCATATGTGAGTGAATGATGATGTATGAAAACAAAAGAAGTGCATGAATTGATCATACTGAAGAACAATCAAGCTTATGGAGAGAGTCGCCGCAACAACGATTGTTAGTACAAAAATTGGGTTATGCATGTGACACTTAGGAAAGGCAATGAAAAACTTAAAACAACACTTATACAATCTAAAAAAAATCAAAACACCAGCAGTCATTCAATAATATAGGTAAAACAACACTCTCACAAGCCAAGGAAACAAAAGCAACAGAAAAAAGCAGCAAAAGACTAGAAAAGCAAGACTTACCTAGAAAAGTTGTGATGACTATGTCAAAGGTTCCTAGATCTCCTCGAGAATACCAGAGTTCCAAGAAAAAACGTGCAAATTAGCTCTGGTGGTGTCCATTAAATAGATTTGGTTAATTTAGGGTTTATGACACAAAGGCCAAAAATCTAGTAAAACCGACACACGACGGAAACTTCCAAAAATAACTCAAGTGTAATTCTGAGTGCTAAAAATAGATCCCTATTTTCCAGGGATGTTTTTTATTTTTTTCTTTTTTAATTTTCAAGAAATGTGGCCATGAATGCTGGGAGAGATCGCACAATTCTGGGGAAATTGGACAACTCAGTAGCTCATGCATCAAGCTGTTGCTGAGGGAATGCTTCTGCACAATTCCTGGCCTAAGTGGCTCTGGCTGCCTCTCATGCTTTGCACAGTTTCCCAGTTGAAGGTAGGATGTCATTTGGGTCCGTGCAATTCTAGAGTCAAATCTCATTGTTGGCTTGAACTGCATACTTCTAGAGAGCAAGGCTTGTTTCACGCAAGGATTGCGCAACTCACTAAGGCAAGGCTAGAACCAGATTACAACCAAGTCAAGAGGTCAGCTTGTGGTTAGAAAGAAAAGAAAGTAAGAAAACACAAGCTATAAAGAAAAAGATAAAACTCAATGAAAGCATAAGTACCTAGGTTAGTGTGAGATAAGCTGTTGGGATTTTAGTAGGGAGGTTCCAACCAAAGCGTAGGAAAAATTTTGGAGTGGTTGCAGCCGCTACAACAGAGCCCTATTGTAAAAATTCACATTAATGGTATTGAAATTCCAAACATCCTAATTGATTTAGGAGTAGCCATTAATATCATGATCAAACATAATTAACCCTCTGAAAACCATGGCTCATGCTTAGGGTTTTGAATGAGCTTCACAGCTTCTGACCATATTTGAACAACAACAGAGCTGTAGAATTTGAACTCCTCTGGAAACCACAAAACCTAGCTTTTAGGTCCATTGAAATGGGTCCCCTTTCGGGGGAGGCTACAGAACCTCCTCCAATCGGCAACAGCAAGAAACAGATTCAACATGAGCTTGAACAGGATTTTGACATGATAGAACCCACTAACAAAGTTCAATAGACTGACTCAACTGCACAAGGGATCTAAAAAACACCACAGGTGATAAGCCCCAAATTGGGTAACTTATTGGGCTCATTTTTCCTAATTATCCTTGTTCAATCCTCCATTTTTCATAGCTTATGCATTATTTTTTAGTATCTTTACGTCATTTGTACGAATAAGGGTGGTCACTCTTCCTAGGTGGCTAACACGTGCTTATTTTAGGTTTTTTGACACATGTTGGAGCAAAACCGAGCAATCATGGGCTAGATGACAGCCAAGCTTGAGGTGAGGATTCATAGGGGGGTTGTCTATGACATTAAATAGCCCTTCCTCGGGATCTTCACCCCCAACTCTGAGCTCAAAGGCCACCAAAAACAGATCTTGAAGGCAGCCAAGCAGATTTTGGAGAAGGGACTGTCTACTAACAGTTTGGACAGCCAAGTCACCTAGATTTAGGAGGCCTGCTAGGGCCCTCATGGTGTATAAATGATAAGGCCTCAGCCTTCATAAGGGATTTTTGAAACCATTGCATTTTTTTGCACTACAGTGCTGTCACCTTCAACTTGTTCTCTTGTAGCCATTTTGGCATAACTTTTGACTGATGACTATTTTTTGATAATGATAAGCAGTCCGATTTTATATCAACTTTGAGTTTTCTATAGGAGCCGTAGCTCTCAAGGTTGGGCCCAACCTGAGAGCCTAGGGCCTCCTTTATGTACTGTTATCTTTCCTTTATGCATCGTTGTTTTCCGTTTTATGCATTTACAAGCGTATTTCTGTTAGGCAGATTAAGTTGTGTTGATTAACTAGGTCACTGTTTATGAATAGAATTGCTTCAGATGTTTAGAATAGATTGGTAGGATAATAACAGGGAAAAAATCTCCAGAAAAGGGTCAACAAACACTTTTGGTTTCACCTCTTCCTTATTGGATCAGGGGCTGGAATTGAAGTAACCGTGTTGTCCCAAACAAAAACACTAGTTTGCTTTGCCATGCAATCATTAGTGTGTTGTTTTCATTTGTAGAAGTTGGTCATGTGTTAAGATCTCTGAAATGTTTCATTGCATAGCTGATATATATGGTTCTCTTTCAAATAAAGCTGTTGTTCGTTCACTTTATTGTTAGCTAGATTAGATTAGCTAGGACTTTGATTACTTGCAAGACTTTGTTGATTCAGTTGAATGTACGCAGTGCAAAGCATCTCTACCACTCTTTCATCCACCTAAGCTTCATCAGAACCATCTGTTCCATCTCCTAGCTAGGTTCCTCGTCTCACATCTGTCCTCTTGCCCACGTAACCCTACCCTTTTTGTGCAACCATTACTTCAGCCTTCTTTGAGCCAATTCAGCCATCTACACCTTCTCACCACTCCATCCACCAGTCCCTGTGCCACTTCAGACCCCTATCCTACCTCCACATCCATTCCTTCATCTTTCCTCACTCACCCATCCTCCAAAATCCCATTTTTAAACATCCTGTAGAAATTTCTGAACATCCTATAGAAATTCGTGAACATCCTGTAGAACCCCTGTAGACTTCCTGTAGAAGCTCACAAATGAGGTTTCTTGATAGCCAAACTTTGTGAAACTCTTTGGAAGGGTGTTAGGGACTCCTTAGACCCTCTCTG
>APFE030311006.1:47231-57906 GCA_000404065.3 Pinus taeda | reverse complement strand
GACTGTAAACCAGTCAGGCAACCTCAGAGGAGAATGAATCCAGCCCTTAAGGACATTGTTAAAGAAGAAGTGCAAAAACTGTTGGATGCAGGATTCATCTACCCCATCTCGGATAGCAAATGGGTTTCCCCTCTGGTGTTGGTACCCAAGAAAAATGGGAAGTGGAGAATCTGTGTGGACTACAGAGAACTAAACAAAGCCACCAAGAAGGACCACTTCCCTTTTCCTTTCATAGATCAAGTGTTGGATGGATTGGCAGGAAAGAAGTTTTTCTCTTTCCTAGATGGGTTCAACAGGTATAATCAGATCTAAATCAGCCCGGAGGACCAAGATAAGACCACCTTCACTTGTCCATGGGGTACCTTTGCCTACAGAGTCCTTCCCTTTGGGCTATGCAATGCCCCTGCAACTTTCCAGAGAGCTGTACTGAGCAACTTTGCTGAGATGGTTCATGATTCGGTGGAAATCTATATGGATGACTTTACTCCTTACGAGTCTAGCTTCCAAGAAGCCTTGTCCAACCTGGGAAAAGTTTTAAGCAAGTGCATTGAGATGAACCTATCCCTCAGCCCTGAAAAATGTGAATTCTTGATGACTGAAGGGACCGTGTTAGGTGATACCATTTCTCGCCAAGGATTACAGGTGGATCCTAATAAAATTACTATCATCAAAAAGGTTCCACCTCCTCAAAAGGTAAGAGATGTTCAGAGTTTCCTAGGCTTAACGGGATATTATAGAAGATTCATTAAAGATTTCAGTAAGCTAGACTCGCCATTGTTTGGCCTCTTAGGAAAATATGTTGAGTTTAAATGGATTGATGACTGTCAGAGGGCTCTGAATGAGTTGAAGGATAAGTTAGTGTCCGCCCCAATTTTGAGAGGTCCAAACTGGGCCCTACCTTTCCACATCCACATTGATGCCTCGAACAAAGCCATAGGGGCAGCCTTAGGACAAGTTGAGGAAAAACTTCCATATGCCATATACTTTGTTAGCAAAAACTTATCCAAGGCAGAAATGAACTATACTGTAACTGAGAAGGAGTTCCTGGCAATGGTCCATTCCCTGAACAAGTTTTGACACTACATCACTGGCTATCAAACATTTGTACATACTGATCATGCTGCAATTAGATATTTAATAAAAAATCCTAATGTGAATGCTCGTATTATTAGATGGTTACTTTTGTTGCAACAATTTGATTTGACTATCGTTGACAAACTAGGTAAAAAAAATGTTGTTGCTGACTTCTTGTCTAGATTGGATTTACCTGCAGGTGAAGAAGGAACAGTGGATGACCAGATGCCAGATGAACATCTATTTGCTATCTCAGTACTCTCTCCGTGGTTTGGTGATATAGCGAACTACTTGGTCTCAGCACAGTTCCCTCCGCATCTATCCTCAAAGGAGAAGAGGAGAATCGTGAGGAAGAGTGCCTCATTCACTTGGATCGGGGGCAACCTGTTCAAACTTGGCCCCGATCAGATCTTAAGGCATTGTGTTAGGGAGGAGGAAGTCTTTGACATCCTCCTAACCTGTCACAATGGACCCTGTGGAGGACATTTTGCAGCCAAGAGGACTGCCTTCAAAATTCTACAGGTAGGCTACTATTGGCCCACTCGTCATCAAGATATCAAAAGATATAACAGCCAATGTGATCGATGCCAGAGGATGGGGAAACTGACTCCAAGGGACGAAATTCCTCTCCAACCTCAAGTGGCCCTTGAGCCATTTGAGAAGTGGGGTATGGATTTTGTGGGTCCTATCAACCCTCCTTCGAGGCAAAGGTCTTACATCATTGTGTGCACAGACTATCTGAAAAAGTGGGCAGAAACCAAGGCAATCAAAGCAGCAACAGAAGAAAAGGTGGCTGAGTTTTTAAGAGAAAACATCTTCTACAAATTTGGCTACCCAAGAGAGTTAGTCACCGATCAAGGAAGCTATTCACCTCCAACTTAATTGAAGACTTACCCGCTCATCACAAGATCAAGCATAGGACTTCCACCCCATATCATCCTCAAGAAAATGGGCAGGTGGAAGTCACTAATAGAGCATTAGAAGGGATTTTGACTAAGGTGGTGAGCAGCAGCAGAAAGGATTAGGCAGATCGCCTGTTTGAGGCCACTTGGGCCTACAACACCACTTGGAAGACCACAACCAATTTCACACCTTATAAGCTGGTCTATGGGAAGAGAGCTTTGCTGTCAATCGAGTTCGAGTACAACACATTGAGGATGGCAGCTCAGCTGGACCTAGATCTCAGCCATGCTCAACGAGAAAGGTTATTGCAGCTCAATGGGTTAGATGAACACCGAATGTAGGCCCTCCTCCACTCAGAAGTGGTTCAACTTTAGAGGAAGATATGGCATGACCGACACCTTAATGACAAACAATTCTAGCCGGGAGATTGGGCGCTACTGTATGATTCTAGACATAAGCATTTCAAAGGGAAGCTGAGGACAAGATGGCTAGGACCATATGCAGTGGAGAAGTGCAATGACAATGGTTCCGTCCTTATCCAAACCATTGATGAAGAATCCATCCCCATGCTCGTCAATGAGCATCGACTAAAGATCTACAGGAAACCTCTTTCGAGGCAAGAGTTCATTGAAATTGTGGAAAAATCAGTGCTGGTAATAGAGAAGGGTTCTGCCTCTATTTTGGCCACACCCTGAGCATCATCATATCAAAAAAAAAAAAATACAATAAAAAAATATCCTTGGGTGAAAACCTCTCTGAGGCGCCCAAGGCAGATGGTAGGGGTGAAAACCTCATTGAGGCGCCCCTGCTGTCTCTCTGAAAATAAAGAATTTGAATAAAAAGACCCTTGGGAGAAAACCTCTCTGAGGCGCCCAAGGCAGATAGTAGGGGTGAAAACCTCATTGAGACACCCCTGCTGTCTCTTAAAAAAAAATAAAAAGAGAAAAAGAAAAAGGAAAAGAAGGAAGAAACAGAGAAAAAAAACAAGTTTAATCCCTGGAAATTGTTGCAGGTTGCAGGAACACAATGCAAAAAGGAGGCCTCCCAACACAAGGACAGGGGTCCATACCAAGTTACCAGGCATCCTCACATACACTCCCTCCATGAACAGTCATTTTTTTCAGGATTCGGACACAATCTGGTCGTGGTTCAACCTTTTACAGGAAGCTATAGGACTTTCTACAGGAAGTTCTGTTGTTCTACAGGAAACATCCTGTAGAGCCTTTGGGCAGGCTAGAATCGATTATGGAGAGGGATTTGAAGCTTGAAGTCTATTGAGGAGGCATGCAACCACTCTTTTTTTCCATCCTCCACTTGTTTCATCTCCTTCCACCACCATTGCCACCATCTGGTTGAATATACCTGCATAGTCATACCAGAATCCTGTTTTCTCAGATCAAAATTTGTTTTTTTTTGTTTTTTTTCAAGTGAAAAATAAAGCATGCAGAGGCTTGCACACTTTACCTGTCAAGGCACCCTCAGGACCCTTCATCTGTGAACGCAACTTTGTTTATTTCAGCATGCACCCCAGGAGGAGAAACGGCTACAGGATGTCCTACAGGAATCCTGTAGCAGCTGATCCGGCTGGAGCACATACCATGGAGACACTAGTAGCTCACATCAAACGAAGCCGGTGCATGCAGCATTCACCACCAGAGAGTCAGGTCTTGAGGTCTTGTATCTAGCATCAGCCAATGGAAGAGGAGCTCCAGCACCTGTGCACAAAGCAGCAGCAAGCAAATCCAGCATTCCTCGTCCCGAAGCTTGCAAAACACGTCCACGGCTGCACAGGTAAGTCCCTAACCTTATTCATCGAATTGCATGAACTATACTCTAAAATTTACATAACTGTGAGAATGGGTGGATTGAACAAGTTGGTGGCCATTCAACTAGCCACCCACAGCCAGTCAGATGGCCTTGTAGGATCCGAATAAGCTTGGTTATGCCAAAAAGACGGGAAGTTGACACGTGGGAAGTGTCTAGTCGAGGAGAATCGGTAGTGCGACAGAAATAGTGGTGGTGAATACAGAGGGAAGGATTCGGCGGTCAGAGACATGCCGAGGAATGATGGCTGTGACGTCGGCCAATGGATCAGCCTAGACAGCTCACCCCCACACCATGAATTCCACAGCAATTCAAATCGGCCGGTCGAATAACTCACGGTAAACTACTATCATTCGCACTTGCAACCGTTTTTGCAGCCGCGTACGTGTTCTCCTCCTCTGCAAGTTGTTAGCCTGAGCTTCTCAGTCTGTTCCAACATACTTCCGCAGCTTAGACTCGTCCAGAACCACTGTAACGTCCTCCAGAAACCGGGAAAGCTTTCTACAGGAAGGTGTGCTACAGGAAGCCCGGCATTACGAAGAAGCTTGGACTGTTCACATCGAGGGTGGCAATTCTCAAAGAGGTAGGCCTGAACATACCATTCCCATGCAAAATAGTTCAAAAGGTGATGAATTCGACGTGCTGGGGTAGAGAAAAAAATTTAAAAGCAAGTCTGTCTGTGAATCCAAAAGCAGTTTACTTATCGTTGCATGAAATTGTCTTCGTGGTTTGCATCCAAGATTTTCTCCACGAGTCCTGAGTTAAATTCCTCCTGTGGAGAAGTGAGACACTGTCAAGGCTAATCGGTGGAAAAATGGTGAATTTTATATGATTGTGTGTATGTTAGAAACATAGCTCTGCACTCTGTTTAGAGAAATCCCGAGTCGTCCTTCTATACACGAGCAGTCAAGTTTCAAAACGGAGGAATTGATATGAAATGGCCTGCAGATACCGTTTTTAACACTCTGAGAAGGAAACACACCTAGAATTCCCTTTCTGCTCAAAGCGCAAGCAAAAACAGAGTCTTTTTCACCATGCCAGGAGGTTTTATCAGAAAGGAACCCTCGGACTCTAAGAAACTACGAGAAACCCCTGAGGTGGTAGACTTATTTTCCCGTGCACACTGGATGACATTCTGTGACAAACTTCAAGGTCACGATGATGAAATCACAGACGAACTCCTAAGGTCCCTGAAGCGGAAATCAAAGACACTAGCCACTGTCAACTTCAGAGGATTGACCCTAAGACTCACCCCACAGCTCATTAGCAGAGTCACTGATCTACCTATGGGGGTACCCTGGGATAAAGAGGAGAGGAAATTGGGTCAAAAGGCTAAAAGGGAGTTCTTCTTGCCAGAGGAACAGTTTTCAGAGGATAAGAATGGGGTCTGAAGAACCAGCCTGCAGCCATTTTGGAGCGAAGTCAGCCTCCAAATTATGAAGTATATTACCTGTGAGGGGCGGTTCAGCATCATATATGGTTATCATTTCCGTTTGCTAACTGAACTCAGGCACCAAATGGATCTGCCCATAGAACAGAAATTGAGCATTCCCTACTTCCTCCTGGAATCCTTGATTGAGTGTGCCACAAAGCTGAGGGAAGGGACACCAGACCAGCTAGCCCATCATGGGCTTATCAAGCTCCTCGTGGAAGATGTACTCCATACCTACACTGTCCCTCTCTCCTGGAAAATTTTTCGAAATATTTCTAAGGATGATGACATCCGAATCTTGGTCGAGGAGCTCACCTCCTCCAGCAGCGAGGAGAAGGAGCACACTGGGGCAGAAAAGAAAGCTAAAGGTCAAGAAACCCTGGGCAAACCACCAAAGAAAGAATAGAAAGAGACACGAGAAAAAGGCCAAGTTGTTGAGGCCAAAACAGTGGGTGGTAAAATGTCACAAACACCCAAGGAGAAAAGACTAAAGAGCAGTGCAGAAAGGACTGAGAAAGTCCAAGCAAGTGAAGGCACACCTAAGGCAGCCACAGCCAAGCTAAATGAAAAAGAACTCTCAGCCAAGTAGGCTATAGTAGTGCCAACTGGTTCTACAGGATGCTAGAAGGCCATTTCTACAGGAAGTCCAAAAACTGCTTCTATAGGAAGTCAAAAAACGGCCACTACAGGACTTTCTACAAGAAGTCAGAAAACGGCCACTACAGGACTTTCTACAGGAAGTCTGGAAAAGGGCAGCAGAAGGAGAAATCGGCTGAGATTCTAGCTAGGGAGGTAGCAACTGTGCTGGCAACCCTAAGCACATATCCCAAGCAGAAGGAAAATTGAAAGAGGGAGCCTCCCTTGTATTTTAAGGCAAGGAGGAGTGTGAGGATTAAGACTGGCACACCCCAGCCTCCATCAAAAGAGCCAATCACAATTGTAGATACCCCTACCACACCAAAAGAGAGGTCCCCCTCCAAGGCATCCATCACTTATGAGCGGGGAAGCCCGAAGACATCCACATGGAAGGAAAGGATGGAGAAATTAAACTCGGAGGCCTCTCTATAGAATGTCGAGGCTGCTCTACAGGAAACTTTGGCTAGGCTGAAAGAGACTAAACATATGGATGAAAGAGTAGTCAAGTCATCATAGGAGGAAGAGAAGGCTGATACCATTTTGGAACCAAGCCCCCAGCCCAGCCTGGGCTCTTATTATAACTTCTTAGAGGCCGGGAAAATCATTCCTCAAAAATTCACAGTGCCACTTTTCCTAGCACTGGAGGAAGAAAGAGTACGGACCCACACTTGGATGAAGATCACTAAATCCAAGGGGGTGGCAGATATAGGCCCTCTAGAGGAAAAGCTTAGGGAGACCCAAAGAGAGTTGGCAAGGGTATGGCATGTGGAAAGCTCCCAACAGGCCAAGCTACGAGAAGAGAATGAGCTACTTAGACGGCAGCTACAGCTACAAGGACAGAGGATAGAAGAGGACACAGCAGCCAAGGACACCACAGAAGAGCCTTAAGGAAAAGAAGGAATGCAAGCTGATCTTGAGGAACTAAACCGGCAACTACAGGAAAGGGAATTGCAAGCAGGCCTAGAGATACAATCTCTAAAATAGCAGATATAAGAAAAGGAGGCACAACTGGCCTGCATGGCCAGTTGGGCAATGGAAGCTCTGCAATGTAGGCAGTCGGCCAAATCCTATGGCCTATACCTCAGGGATTAGTGGCTGCAATTCCAAATCAACACGTTGGCACAGACGTGTATCACCCAAATCCGAAACCCCCAACAGTTCATGGATTTATGTAACAGCAATTCGTCAGAAGACAAGGCCAAGCTATCAGAGTTCTACCTTCATAATTTGGCCCTTCCAAACAAAACCTCGTGGGACCCCAACACAGCAGTAGGGGACATGCAGCTGATAGCAATGACCTCATGGCTAAGCCACGAAGAAAAGAGAGCGGCAGAGGTCAGAAATGTCATAGACCGAGAACTACAGGAACCACTGTTGATTAGAGCAGAGCCAGGGGACCCCACAGCATTGATATCCGCCTACCAGCACCTAGCAACCAAATCTCAGGCTCAGGCCATAGCACACTTTGAGGATATGGAGCGACTATTGGGGGACAATTGTGTTCATGCTTGCACTCGTAGGTGGAACACATTGTCCCACAGCCTCAAAATCAGGGAATACCACACTCCAACTAGAATGAGGGAGGCCTTGGCATGAGTGCCTCTCTACAAATAGTCTATGCAGAACCTCCAGCCCAGCTGGATAGGCCTCAAGTTAAGTCCACCTTTGCTTTTGGGGTTGTTAGAAGGAGTCACAGAAGAAGAAGAGCATAAGCAGTGGGAAGAGGTGGAAAGGAAGGCCAGATTCCATGACAATAAAGAGGATACTACTTCAGAAACCTGGAATGTGAGGGAGGCGATCAAAGCAATTAAGGACGAGGAGCTGGACTAGTTGCTCAGAGGATGAGCAACCCATTTAGTAGGGGGGTGATGATGAGCCCCAAATTGGGTAACTTATTGGGCTCATTTTGCCTAATTATCCTTGTTTTGTCCTTGTTCAATCCTCCATTTTTCATATCTTATGCATTATTTTTTAGTATGTTTATGTCATTTATACGAATAAGGGTGGTCACTCTTCCTAGGTGGCTAACACGTACTTATTTTAGGTTTTTTGACACATGTTGGAGCAAAGCCGAGCAATCATGGGCTAGATGATAGCCAAGCTTGAGGTGAGGATTCATAGGGGGGTTGTCTATGACATTAAATAGCCCTTCCTCGGGATCTTCACCCCCAACTCCGAGCTCAAAGGCCACCAAAAATGGATCTTGAAGGCAGCCAAGCAGATTTTGGAGAAGGGACTGTCTACTAACAGTTTGGACAGCCAAGTCCCCTAGATTTAGGAGGCTTGCTAGGGCCCTCGTGGTGTATAAATGATAAGGCCTCAGCCTTCATAAGGGACTTTTGAAACCATTGCATTTTTTTGCACTACAGTGTTGTCACCTTCAGCTTGTTCTCTTGTAGCCATTTTGGCATAACTTTTGACTGATGACTATTTTTTGATAATGATAAGTAGTCTGATTTTATATCAACTCTGAGTTTTCTATAGGTTGTAGCTCTTAAGGTTGGGCCCAACCTAAGAGCCTAGGGCCTCCTTTATGTTTTGTTATATTTCCTTTATGCATCGTTGTTTTCCTTTTTATGCATTTGCAAGCGTATTTCTATTAGGCAGATTAAGTTGTGTTGATTAACTAGGTCACTGTTTATGAATAGAATTGCTTCAGATGTTTAGAATAGATTGGTAAGATAATAACAGGGAAAAGAGCTCCAGAAAATGGTTAACAAACACTTTTGGTTTCACCTCTTCCTTATTGGATCAGGGGCTGGAATTGAAGTAACCGTGCTGTCCCAAACAAAAACACTAGTTTGCTTTGCCATGCAATCATTAGTGTGCTATTTTCATTTACAGAAGTTGGTCATGTGCTCAGATCTCTGAAATGTTTCATTGCATAGTTGATATATATGGTTCTCTTTCAAAAAAAAACTGTCGTTCGTTCACTTTATTGTTAGTTAGATTAGATTAGCTAGGACTTTGATTACTTGCAAGAATTTGTTGATTCAGTTGAATGTACACAGTGCAGAGCATCTCTACCACTCTTTCATCCACCTAAGCTTCATCAAAGCCATCTGTTCCATCTCCTAGCTAGGTTCCTCGTCTCACATCTGTCCTCTTGCCCACGTAACCCTACCCTTTTTGTGCAACCATTACTTCAGCCTTCTTTGAGCCAATTCAGCCATCTACACCTTCTCACCACTACATCCACCAGTCCCTGTGCCACTTCAGACCCCTATCCAACCTCCAAATCTATTCCTTCATCTTCCCTCACTCACCCATCCTCCAAAATCCCATTTTTAAACATCCTGTAGAAATTTATGAACATCCTGTAGAAATTCCTGAACATCCTGTAGAAAACCTGCAAACTTCCTGTAGAAGCTCACAAATGAGGTTTCTTGACAGCCAAACTTTGTGAAACTCTGTGGAAGGGTGTTAGGGACTCCTTAGACCCTCTCTGAACCTTCCCGACCTCTTCCAAGCATTTCTCCTCCTTGATCCACCCCTGCACAGTCAAGAACAATGAAAGCATATGCATGATGAAACTGACGACTTAATCAAAAACACAAAAAGATGTTTTCTTCAGATAGAGGTAGTCTAGACACATGTATTTTACCTTCATAGAAGTAATGGCATCTCTTTCAGTAGTTTACATTCTCTTCTTTGCATCAGTAGGACTAGCTAGTAGAATTAAGGTTTTCTAGGGTTTGCGCTTTCCTTCAGTTTTTCAATCTCTTTTCGCAAATAGATTAGCTTCCTTCGAGTTAGCTTTCATCCATCAATTAAAAATCTTCTTCTAAGAGCTCATAGAAGTTGGCTTAAGCTCCTAGCGGACTTGTGCCAGCTGACCAAGTGATAGCTGTGGCAAGAGCTAGTACTTGTGCATATAGCACTGTCTCTTCCAAGTTTGTTACGAACTACTGGATTGATAAAATTAAAGAAGGGAGTCCCAGGAGTTGCAACATTATTGCTGCAATACTGGGGCCCACCATGTTTTTGGTGTCGTTGCTGGGGAAGCGTCAGAGTATTGGTGATTGCTGCTATTCTTCTATTTTCTACTACAACCTTCTGCTAAGTAGTTTATTTCATTTCCATTTTGCAATTTCATTTCTGCAAAAGTAGAGTAGACATTTCTTTCTTTCATAGATTAGCATTTCAATTCCGCAATTTCAATTCTGCAAGTGTAGATTAGAATTTTGTTTTTGCAATTTCCATTCTGCAAGCGTAACTTAGCATTTCATTCCTCCAATTTCATTTAAGCAAAATAGATTAGTCCTTTCCTGCTTTCATTTCAAGTCTGCATTTTCATTTCATTAAGATAGTTAGTTGCAGTTCAATCTATTTTAGTTTTGCAGGTACAAGAAGAAAAATACAAAAGTCAACCAAAAAGATTTCATTTCATGCCTGGTAGGATTAGAGATAAGTTAGAAAAATACTTGCACAACACCCCCCACTGCTTCACACATCCAACCTTCTCTCTTTTTCGATGGCTGTGATTAAGAAGAACCCCTGGGTGGACATCAAGGAATATTTAAAGAACCTCTAGGGGAGGAGAAGAAAAAATTCCATTGTAGCAAATGGCTACAAGCTGAAATGTTGGGAGTAGTATTTTTTCTTCCAACTCAATCCTTAGAGGTGAATGTGAGAATCTGATGGAAGATTTCAAGAGTGACATGAGGCAGTTTCTTGCCATGCAACTGGATACCTTACAGATCCAAAGGAAGCAAGAGGAAGCCAAGAGGGCTTTGGCCATCTTTTGTCCCAGGTGCACTAGAAAGCATCCTAGGCACAAATGTCCATTGTACTCCATAGAAGTGT
>APFE030311006.1:814-47211 GCA_000404065.3 Pinus taeda | reverse complement strand
TTCAGATAGAGGTAGTCTAGACACATGTATTTTACCTTCATAGAAGTAATGGCATCTCTTTCAGTAGTTTGCATTCTCTTCTTTGCGTTAGTAGGACTAGCTGGTAGAATTAGGGTTTGTTAGGGTTTGCGCTTTCCTTCAGTTTTTTTCAATCTCTTTTCACAAATAGATTAGCTTCCTTTGAGTTAGCTTTCATCCATCAATTAAAAAGCTTCTTCAAAGAGCTCATAGAATTTGGCTTAAGCTCCTAGCGAACTTGTGCCAGCTCACCAAGTGACAGCTGCGGCAAGAGCTAGTACTTGTGCATACAGCACCGTCGCTTCCAAGTTTGTTATGAACTACCAGGTTGATAAAAGTAAAGAAGGGAGTCCCAGGAGTTGCAGCATTATTGCTGCAATACTAGAGCCCGCCAACAGGATGCAGAGGCACAGCCTCATACTCAGTAGCAAGATAATCCAACATTGAACAGCGAGATCCCCAAAGCCACCTCGACCACCTGCAAGCCCATTGTAGTGGAGAGACCCAAGATAGAACTACCTAGGCATAGGATCAATGCCCAAATCCAATTTATGTAAGACCATGCTCTCATAGGGAAATTTATTGGCTTTTGGCCAACAGAGAAAGCCTTGCAAGGATGGGTTGCAGCCAAATGGAAACCCAAGGGCCATGTAACCCTGCAGCTCGGACCTAAAGGCTTCTTTATGGTTGTCTTCAACTACATTGAAGACCACAATAGAGTCCTAGACAGTGGTCCTGATTTCTTCAACTCCGTTGACTTGTATCTCAGAGACTAGATAGAAAGATTCAACCCAAACAAAGAAGATTTCAGTTGGGCACCTGTCTAGATTCGCTTGTATTCCCTTCCCTTAGAATATTGGGATGAAGAATCTCTAAAAGACATTGGGAATGGTTTGGGGGACTTCATCAAGATAGTCGTAGAAACGAAGCTACAAAGATACACCTCCTATGTTCGCATCTGTGTATACATGCATCTCGACAAGGCACTCCTGAACTCGATAAGTCTCTATCACGATGATTTTGAATGGATTCAGCCAATACACTATGAACATGTTCCCTTTTGATGCAGAAAATGCCATGCACATGGTCACCATTTCCGTGATTGTCCCCTAAATGTCACTCCCCATACCCAAACCTTGCCAGAAAAAACTGATGAGGATGGATTCACCAAATTCAATGCCAAGAAAGAAAATCACAAAAAATCCACTTCTGGATCCAAAATTCCCACAGCTAAATCAACCCCGCCCTCCACCAGCAATAGCTTTGATATCCTAGCTCAATCCGCCTCAAAAGACATTGAACCCCCTACCCATAGCAAAAATATTCTCAGGTCTTCAATGAGCATTCAGCCCTCAGTCTCTCGGAAAGACCCAAAACCCTCTCAGACCACGACAAGCCCAACATCCAAACCCACCAAGGAATCTGAATCGAGACTCAATGAAATGGGAATGGTTATCTCTTAGCAAGAACTAATCCATCCAAACAACTTGCTAGCAGGAAGCAGTGAACTCAAACATATGGAAGAAGAGCCTGAAAGTATTGATATTGGGGATCTATATATATTCGGTCTTAAGCAAGCTTGCAAATGGAAAGAGTTTGATAAAATCTTGGACAGATAGCTAGAAAGTTTGGAGGTGATCCTCTCTCAAGCACACCAACAGTGAACACTAGGGATACAGCTAAGCAGTCAATGGGATGGAAAAAACCTTCCCAAAGATACCAAAAAAAGAGGAAGAAAGACAAACCTAGAAAGAACCATCATCATTGCAGAAATGTTGGTGGAGTCAGGAAGATACTCCAAATTAACAAAGTACTATAGGCCGCTACCCAATCTTGAATCATGAAGCTCACATATTGGAATTTAAGAGGGTTAAATAGCCCTGTGAAATACAGAATGATCAAAAACATGATACAGTAAGAGAAACCTCACATATTCTTCATGCAAGACACAAAACATAACAGTAATACCATAGGTAACATTCTAGCAAAAACCTGGCCAGGAAGCTAGTCAATGGCAGTAGATGCTTTAGGAGCTTCAGGAGGACTAGCAATAGCATGGGACACCCAAGAAATTTCCCTCACTGACTTCCATGTGAATCATAATCTCATTCAAGAAACTTTTCACATTATTGGAACCAATATACATGGACACCTCACCAATGTATACTTCCCCCAAGATGGGGCGAACAAACTTGCTCTGTTGAGCACAATTGAAAGGATTAATTCGACCAGAATGCATCCTCTGTGGATTGCAGGAGGTAATTTTAATATGATCACTAAGATGGAAGAAAAAAGTGGTGGCCAAACTTGACTAGAAATGGAAAGCGGCCACTTCAACGACTTCATACAAAATAATTGGCTCATAGATCTACCATTCAACAATGGAATTTACACCTGGAACAATAAAAGATCCGGTTCGTAGCAAATTGCCTCAAGGTTGGATCAATTTTTGATATCTGACAATGCAATCCATGTAGGAGGAGACTTTACTGCCTCAATTTTGCCACTTTCAGGATTGGATCATTGGCCCATTTCACTACAATGGCAAAGACCTAGCAACCAGGCCAGAAGACCTTTCCGCTTTGAAGCATTCTGGCTTACCCACCCAGACTTCAGTCATATGGTCACCACTATTTGGAAAAGCTTCATACCCCCAGAGGGATAAAAAATGTACCAATTTCAACAACGGCTCAAACAACTCAAAGCACATATCAAACATTGGAATCATATGACCTATGGAAATATTTTCCAAGCCCAAAAAGCTTCGGCTCAAGAAATGATGGAAGTCTAGCAAACTATAATAAAAGGTGGTAGAATGGAAACTTTAGCTGAAAACGAATAGAACCTTTGGATGAAAGAAGCAGTTGGATGAAAGAAGAAAGCAAGAAGAGACCCTTTGGAGGCATAAATCCAGAGTAAGATGGTTAAAAGAGGGAGAGCGAAACACAATATTCTTTCACCGCACCACCATTCAGAGAAGAATGCACAACCACATCTCTTAACTCCGGAATCAGTAGGGAGAAAGGATGGAACAACACGAGGACATTGAAAGAGAACTACTTCAACATTTCAAAAGTATTCATCAAGAACCACAAATTAATAGACAACCCGCAATAGAAAAGATACTCTAGCATATCCCCAAAATTATTACAGAGGAACATAATCAACTACTCCTCCGACTTGTTACTCTTTCTGAAGTTGAAATAGCCATGAATCAACTCAAAGAGGGAAAAGCTCCAGGACCAGATGGATTCACCTCTAATTTCTTTCACAAATTCTGGGAACTTATCAAAATGGATGTTTGGCAAGTGGTGGAAGAATCTAGAACTCTGCATTGGATGCTCCCGTCTCTAAATGCTACCTTCATAACACTCATACCCAAAGAAGGGCATTCTATGACCCCAGATAAATTCAGGCCAATAGCTCTCTGTAATGTTATCTACAAAGTAATATCCAAAGTTATAGCCTCTTGCCTAAAACCGTTATTACCCCATTTAATATCGCCAGAACAATCGGGATATGTAGCAGGACGGAAAATTATGAATGGTATCATTCTCACTCACGAGATAATCCACTCTTTAAAGCATAGCAAAAAAAGTAGGGATGCTTCTCAAAATTGATCTCTCAAAATCTTTTGACAAATTAAGCTGGAATTACATGAAAAGAATGCTCATCACCTTTGGTTTCTCTCCTACCTGGGTCAAATGGGTAATGAATATGATTTCTTTCTCTTTTTTCTCCCTTCAAGTGAATGGCATTCCCTCTCACCCTTTCCAACCCTCAAGAGCCATACGACAAGGAGATCCTCTCTCTCCTTTTCTCTTTGTGTTAATGGGTGAAGGGCTAGGACGTCTAATAAAGAATGCTCTTCATACTCAGCAAATCAGAGGAATCTCTATCCATGGCTCTCCAGCATTCACACATCAACAGTTTGTAGATGAAAATATGCTATTTAGGCACTTGTTTGTTCAAGAATCCTTCAAAATTAAATCTCTTCTTGATGAATACTTGGAAGCCTCTGGAGCCAGCATCAACCCAGCTAAATCCCAAATTTTCTTCTTTCATACCCCCCCTTCACTCAATCCTCTATATCTCGTATCCTTGGGTCCTCTAAAGCCTCTCTTCCTTTCCAATATTTAGGAGCACCTTTGACTGACTCAGCCATCAAACATGCCTCATGGCAGCTGCTCCTCGAAAACCTAGAAGGGCACCTTTCTTCTTGGACTCATAAATCCCTCAACATGACTAGCCGTCTGGTGCTGGTAAAAGCCATGTTACAATCGATGCCTCTTTACCTATTCTCTGTGTTAGTAGCACCAAAGTGGGTGCTTAAAAGCATCAAAAACCTACAATGCAACTTTCTCTAGGGATCCTTAGGCCAAAATAGAAAATGGGCATTGGTTAAGTGGATGACAATTTGCCTACCTAAAAATCATGGAGGAATGGCCCTCCGGGACCCTCAACATAGCAATTCTGTCATGGGAACAAGGATATGGTGGAAATGGCTATCAATGCCACAAACACCTTGGGCAATACTATGGACTACCAAATATGCAAACAACATACCCCCAGATGAATTAATCAGACTTCTTCCCACTGAAAAGGGATCTCTTATCTGGAATGCAGCAAAACAACATAGCACAATGGTACAACAACATAGCTTTTAGGAAATCAAAGATGGCAGTAATGCTCGATTCTAGATGGATTCTTGGAATCAAAGACCAAGGCTTAGCAATGAGTTTCAACTTCCACAAACAGAGGACTAGGAAATGCAACAGAAGGAAACAGTCAATCAGCATTGGACCCCAAACCTTAATCAAGGATATAGGCAATGGCTCCCTATAGCTCAGATATTTAGACAAGGAATAGAGCAACTACATAATGCGCTGGATACAAAACTCTTGAATAGGAAAATCTGATTCTCAGACAAGAAGGATATCTTTCGTTGGGGATATACACCACGTGGGACATTCACCACAAAAGAGGCATACAATATCTTGATGAGCCAGCAGGATGGAAAAGACCCAATATGGGAGAAAATCTGGTCTCTGGGTATTTGGCCCAAAATATCAACGTATCTATGGCGGTTATGTCATAAAAGGGTTCTCACTTGGGATAATCTAAGGAAGAAAAGCTTCAATGGGCCCTCTCGATGCCCCAATTGTAGCCAACAAGAAGAGACAATCTAGCACCATATGAACACATGCCATCTCGCCACCAAACTCTAGGAAAAAATTGAATTCAAATGTTAAAAAACGGGTAGAGTACCAGAAGATATCACAAATACAATTAGAAATTGGAGAGTTTACCCTTACATGAGCAGGCTACTAAATTCACTTTGGAAAACTATCCCAAGCATACTTGTTTGGACTTTATGGAAAGAAAAAAAACAGAAGAATATTTAAGAATCGATATACTCCTCTAGATGCCCTATGGAACAACTTTTGCACCAATCTACATGAAACCTTGACTCTTCAGAACTAGCAGGAAGAGGACATTCCTACCCTGCCTCAAGAGAAGAATATTTGGGAGAATTGGAACCTTTGTATTTCCCAGATCACTAAGCATCCTAACAACAACACTCAAAGTAACATCGCTTCTAGTCACTAGCGACCTCCCTCCCAAGGACTCATACAACTAAACTTTGACGGAGCCTCTAAAGGCAACCTAGGTAAAGCAGGTTATGGAGGAATCTTCAGGGATCATTAAGGCATGCCTCTCCTAATCTTCTATGGTTCGATAGGATGGGATACAAACAACTCAGCAGAATTGGAAGGACTATGGCAGGGCCTATGCTTAGCCTAGAAACATGGTTTTTTTCCTATAATAATTGAAGGAGACTCACAAATCCTTATAACCATAGTCAACCACATTCTTCAGGGTACCCATACCCACAAGGTAGAAAGTAGTTGGAGATTAGCGGAGCATTTAGAATCCATTGAAAAATGGCTTACAAGCAATAGAGCTATCACTTTCCAACATACCAAACGGGAAAGCAATAAAGTGGCAGATCTCCTAGCAAATCTAGGGGTGAATAGTGATCGAGTTCTAATTACTGGACCGATTAACATTCTAAATGACAGCTCTCATTTATAGGAATGCATCAATATAGTGCAGAGAGATGCAAAATCCCTAGATGCAAGTGATTAATGTGATTAATGGTGTCGGCACGGTGCTGATGATCCAGGTGGGCAAGTGGTATAGCCACATGGCCTCCTGCACTGCCAATGAGATGTCCACCGCCATAATTTATGGCATTTTAATGAAGCCTGAAAGCCAAAAATCTTTAATGGAGGGAGAGAGCTGAAGCCACCTACTTCTGGTGCTGGACCATAAGATGGAGAATAATCATCGACCTCCCCCTGCTCTACCTCCTCTCACCTGCAATTGCCTTCTCACTGCGGCACAGCAAAGCTCCAGAATAACTGCGGGGAGACGATGTCAACTTCTATGATGCATTGAGTTAATTGACGGTGCCCATTTCTCCCATAACCTGCTCTGCTATTACAGAATTACGGCTCCGGCCCTCAATTCCGCCTTTGGCACTCACATCCCTCACTCCCCTGTTTTCTCTAGCTACTCCACCTCGTCTCCAACTCCTCCAAGCACCCAGAGTACTGATATTCACCCTGTCAATATGCCTTACCTCCGGCACAGACTGAGAAGCCTTAGGGGAAGCAATCAAGGGAGAGAAATTCACCCTCCCTCGCTATCCCCATCTGCCTCGGCTCAGGCAGATTCCTCCTCGCCTTCGACCGTGGCTCAAAGCAGGGAGCACTATCCAAATAATCACAGTGGAAGAGGGCAAACCCAGAGAGCTAGCCAAAGGCATATGGCGAAAACCTAGTACCCTCAAACCAACTCTGAGCCTACGTTGAACCCCACTCACTCCACCCAATTCCATTTTATATGCACCCTAGACTGCCCCTATATAATTGCTACCATCTCTATTGCCTTCAAGGAAGAGCCACAATGCAATATTGTCCCGGCTAGCATCATTTGGAATAGGACGGATGACAGCAGGTGGAACAGCTCACAAGAGGAACAACTCGGACTAGCTAGGAACATAACGGAAGCAGCAGAACAGTTTGGAACAGAGCAGAAGCAACTCGCTCCAACTTGGAGGCATTGAACATGGTGAGTAACACCATAGGTGGTCATGGGAAGGAGGCAGCAGTAACGAACAATCCAGATAGCAATGAGAAGTGGGATGCCATGACCAGTGGCTAGCAGCTTCATTTCTTTTTCCAGGTTCCTAGTCATCAGGCCTTCTTTATTCTTATGTGTGGTTTTATTCTGTGGTTGTTGTTACGTGGAGTCTTTTTGGCTTTTTTTTTTACTGGAAAACTCTCAAACATGGATATTATAAGCTGGTTTCCCCTGCGTGGGCAGTTCTCTCCTTCTTTGGACTGGTTTCCCCGTGTGGGCAGTCTAGCTTTTAAGTCACACTGTTTGCTAACACTTTGAAAATTCTCTGAGACAATTTCTGTAGAGGTCGGTGCCTCCATGTAATGCTATTTTTGTCTCTTTAATAGATTTAGTATTATTCAGAAAATAAAAAATAAAAATAATATAATAAATAAATATTAAAAATAAAGTTAAAATAATAAAATTAATATAATAATATATATAGATATATATAATATATATATAGAGAGAGAGAGAGAGAGAGAGAGAGAGAGAGAGAGAGAGATCATGATCAAACAGACTATGGATCAATTGCACCTTCCCAATCTTCGATATACCCCAACCTTACTACAATTAGTAGATAGATCTATTATCAAACCGGATGGTATATCAAAAAATGTTTTTGTCTCTTTTGATTCATGTGAGTATCCTATTTATTTTATGATTTTAACTCTGAAGAATAATTTAGGAGGCCATCCATTGATCCTTGATAGACCCTAGATAGTTATAGTTGATGCATTCATAAGTTGTATATATGGTGATATGTATATCTTTGATGGTAGCTCTACTAAGAAATTCACGTTGTACCCACCTGCAAAAAATAATAATTGAAGTAGGAAGTGAAGTTTGGATAGATGATGACAATGAAGACTTTGATGATATTCAACTAGTATTTACTCTTTCACAAATAGATGAGAAAGATCAATTAATAAATTTGATAAACAATAATGATTCTTCTTCATATTTTTAGCAAGATCAAAGTCTTCAAGAACAATGTAATATTGGATACTTATCATCCCATCAAATGGATTTACATTTTGTGGAAACATTTGGTAATTCTTTAGTAGAAATATTTATGGGTAAAATATTAAACATTAATAATAACCTGGAAGAATTTTGAAAGAAAAAATTGATAAAGATGCTACACAAACATTCCTCTTCATATGCATGGGAATACACTGATATGAAGGGAATCTATCCTAAAACATGTATGCATCATATTTATATTCAATAAAATACCAAACTAGTTAGACAACCTCATAGGATGAATCCTAGTCCCCGAGAAATTGTTGAGGAATTATAAAAGCTACTTAATGTGAATTTCATTTATCTAATATCATATAGTTAATGTATTTCACCCTTAGTCATTGTTCCAAAGAAGAATGGAAAATGGAGAGTGTGCATTGATTATAGGGAATTGAATAAAGCTACTTTGAAATATCATTTTCCACTACCTTTTATAGATCAAGTACTAGATACATTAGCAGGGAAGAAATATGTGTCATTTCTCAATGGCTTCAATGGATATAACAAATTCAATTAGCACCAGAATATCAACACAAAACAACCTTTACATGCCCATGGCGTACATATTCCTATAGAATACATCATTTTGGGTTATGAAATGCCCCTACAACATTTAAAGTGTTGTCTTGGCTATCATTTCTGATATAATTCATGATTGTGTGGTAGTTTACATGGATGATTTTATTGTCTATGGAAATACTTTTGAAGAAGCTCTTGAAAAATTAGAAAAAGTTCTGATTAAGTGTAAAGAAGCAAATATTTCATTAAGTCATGAGAAATTTTTTATGATGTTTAATTAGGGAATTATTTTAGGCCACCATATTTATGGTGATGGAATTAAGGAGGATACATCTAAGGTAGAAGTAATTTCTAAAATTTCAATATCTATTTGTCAAAGAGATGTTAGAAGTTTTCTTAGTTTTACTAGATATTATAGAAGACTCATAGAAAAACTTACAAAAATAGCCTCTCCACTTTTAAAACTTCTTACAAAATATTGTGATTTTCTTTGGAATTTTGACTACTGGAAAGAATTTGAACCATTCAAGAAGAAAATAACTGAAATACCAATTTTAAGAGGACCTAATTGGTCTCTTCCTTTTCATATTTCAATTGACGCTTTAGATAAAAGTTTAGGAGTTGTATTGGGATAGAAATATCTAACTGCTTATGTTATTTAGTACACAGTAAAAAGTTGTATTCCCACAGAGTTAAATTATACTGTAACAGAAAAGGAGTTTTGGTTGTTGTGCATGTGATTAATAACTTTTCAACATTATATCATTGGTTATGAAACTTTCATTCATATAAATCATTCCTCTATTAGATATTTAATGAATAAACTAAATACTAATGTCAAGATTACTAGATGATTGTTATTATTATAGGAATTCAATATTGCTATTCTTGAATAGACCAGGAAAATAAAACACAGTTGTTGATTTCCTTTCTAGAATGGAGAATGATAATGTAGAAGGACGGAAAATTATGGATGGTATCATTCTCACTCACGAGATAATCCACTCTTTAAAGCATAGAAAAAAAGTAGGGATGCTTCTCAAAATTGATCTCTCAAAATCTTTTGACAAATTAAGCTGGAATTACATGAAAAGAATGATCATCACCTTTGGTTTCTCTCCTACTTGGGTCAAATGGGTAATGAATATGATATCTTTCTCTTTTCTCTCCCTTCTAGTGAATGGCATTCCCTCTCACCCTTTCCAACCCTCAAGAGCCATACGACAAGGAGATACTCTCTCTCCTTTTCTCTTTGTGTTAATGGTTGAAGGGCTAGGACATCTAATAAAGAATGTTCTTCATACTCAGCAAATAAGAGGAATCTCTATCGATGGCTCTCCACCATTCACACATCAACAGTTTGTAGATGAAAATATGCTATTTAGGCACTCGTCTGTTCAAGAAGCCTTCAAAATTAAATCTCTGCTTGATGAATACTCGAAAGCCTCTGGAGCCAACATCAACCCAGCTAAATCCCAAATTTTCTTCTTTCATACCCCCCGCTTCACTCAATCCTCTATATCTCGTATCCTTGGGTTCTCTAAAGCCTCTCTCCCTTCCCAATACTTAGGAGCACCTTTGACTGACTCAGCCATCAAACATGCCTCATGGTAGCTGCTCCTCGAAAACCTAGAAGGGCGCCTTTCTTATTGGACTCATAAAGTCGTCAACATTGCTAGCCATCTGGTGCTGGTAAAAGCCATGTTACAATCGATGCCTCTTTACCTATTCTCTGTATTAGCAGCACCAAAGTGGGTGCTTAAAAGCATCAAAAACCTACAATGCAACTTTCTCTAGGGATCCTTAGGCCAAAATAGAAAATGGGCATTGGTTAAGTGGATGACAGTTTGCCTACCTAAAACACATGGAGGAATGGGCCTCTGAGACCCTCAACTTAGCAATTCTGTCATGGGAACAAGGATATGGTGGAAATGGCTATCAATGCCACAAACACCATGGGCAATACTATGGACTGCCAAATATGAAAACAATAGACCCCCAGATGAATTAATCAGACTTCTTCCCACTGAAGAGGGATCTCTTATCTAGAATGCAACAAAACAACATAGCACCATGGTACAACAACATAGTTTTTGGGAAATCAGAGATGGCAGTAATGCTCGATTCTGGATGGACTCTTGGAATCAAAGACCAAGGCTTAGCAATGAGTTTCAACTTCCACAAACAGAGGACTAGGAAATGCAACAGAAGGAAATAGTCAATCAGCATTGGACCCCAAACCTTAATCAAGGATATAGGCAATGGCTCCCTATAGCTCAGATATTTAGACAAGGAACAGAGCAACTACATAATGCGTTGGATACAAAACTCTTGAATAGGAAAACCTGATTCTCAGACAAGAAGGATATCCTTCATTGGGGATATACACCACGTGGGACATTCACCACAAAAGAGGCATACAATATCTTGATGAGCCAGCAGGATGGAAAAGACCCAATATGGGAGAAAATCTGGTCTTTGGGTATTTGGCCCAAAATATCAACGAATCTATGGCTGCTATGTCACAAAATGATTCTCACTTGGGACAATCTAAGGAAGAAAAGCTTCAATGGGCCTTCTCAATGCCCCAATTGTAGCCAACAAGAAGAGACAATCTAGCACCGTATGAACACATGCCATCTCGCCACCAAACTCTGGGAAAAAATTGAATTCAAATGTCAAAAAACGGGTAGAGTAATAGAAGATATCACAAATACAATTAGAAATTGGATAGTTGACCCTTACAAGAGCAGGCTGCTGAATTCACTTTGGAAAACTATCCCAGGCCTACTTGTTTGGACTTTATGGAAAGAAAGAAATAGAAGAATGTTTAAGAATCGATATACTCCTCTGGATGCCCTATGGAACAACTTTTGCACCAATTTACATGAAACCTTGACTCTTCAGAACTAGCAGGAAGAGGACCTTCCTACCCTGCCTCAAGAGAAGAATATTTGGGAGAATTGCAACCTTTGTATTTCCCAGATCACTAAGCATCCTAACAACAACACTCAAAGTAACATCGCTCCTAGTCACTAGCGACCTCCCTCCCAAGGAATCATACAACTAAACTTTGATGGAGCCTCTAAAGGCAACCCAGGTAAAGCAGGTTATGGAGGAATCTTCAGGGATCATTAAGGCATACCTCTCCTAATCTTCTATGGTTTGATAGGATGGGATACAAACAAGTCAGCAGAATTGGAAGGACTATGGCACAGCCTATATTTGGCCCAGAAACATGGTTTTTTTCCTATAATAATTAAAGGAGACTCACAAATCCTAATAACCATAGTCAACCACATTCTTCAAGGTACCCATACCCACAAGGTAGCAAGTAGTTGGAGATTAGCAGAGCGTTTAGAATCCATTGAAAAATGGCTTACAAACAATAAAGCTATCACTTTCCAACATACCAAACTAGAAAGAAATAAAGTGGCAGATCTCCTAGCAAATCTAGGGGTGAATAGTGATTGAGTTCTAATTACTGGATAGATTAACATTCTAAATGACAGCTCTCATTTATAGGAATGCATCAATCCAATCCAGAGAGATGCAAAATCCCCGGATGCGGGTGATTAACGTGATTAATGGCGCCGACATGGCGCTGATCATCTGGGCGGGCAAGTCGTATAGCTACATGGCCTTCCGCACTACCAACGAGACATTCACCGCCATAATTTATGGCATGTTAATGAAGCTTGAAAGCCAAAAATCTTTAATGGAGGGAGAGAGCTAAGGCCACCTACTTCTGGTGCTGGACCATAAGATGGAGAATAATCAATGACCTCCCCCTACTCTACCTCCTCTCGCCTGTAATTACCTTCTCACTACGACACAACGAAGCTCCATAACAGCTACGGGGAGACGATGTCAGCTTCTATGCTGCATTGAGTTAATTGACGATGCCCATTTCTCCCATAACCCGTTCTGCTATTACAGAATTGTGGCTCCGGCCCTCAATTCTGCCTTTGGCACTCATATCCCTCACTCCCCTACTTTCTCTAGCTACTCCACCCTGTCCCCAACTCCTCCAAGCACCCAGAGTATTGATATTCACCCTGTCAATGTGCCCTGCCTCAGGCACAAACTGAGAAGCCGCAAGGGAAGCAATCAAGGGAGAGCAATTCGCCCTCCCTCGCTATCCCCATCTACCTCAGCTCAAGCGAATTCCTCCTCTCCTTCGACCGCGGCTCAAATCAGGGAGCGCTATCCAAATACTCGCAGTGGAAAAGGGCAAACCCAGAGAGCTGGCCAAAGGCATATGGCAAAATCCCAGTACCCTCAAACCAACTCTGAGCCTACGTTGAACCCCTCTCACTCCACCCAATTCCATTTCAAATGCAGCCTGGACCTCCCCTATATAATCGCCACCATCTCTGTTGCCTTCAAGGAAGAGCCACAATGCAATATTGTCCCAGCTAGCATCATTTGGAATAGGACAGACGATAGCAGGTGGAATAGCTCGCAGGAGGAACAACTCGGAATAGCTAGGAACATAACAGAAGCAAGCAGAATAGTTTGGAACAGAGAAGATGCAACTCGCTCCAACCCAGAGGCATTGAACACGATGAGTAACACCACAGGTGGTCATGGGAAGAAGACAGCAGTAACGAACAATCCAGACAACAATGAGAAGTGGGATGCCATGACCAGTGGCCAACAGAAAATCGACGATGACCCTTATGCCTATGGGTGTCGCATCGTGGAAGAGACACCGCCACCTGCTGACACCTAGCAGGCTTCATTTCTTTTTCCAGGTTCATAGTCATCAGGCCTTCTTTGGTCTTATGTGTGGTTTTATTCTATGGTTGTTGTTACGTGGAGTCTTTTTGGTGTTTTGTTTTACTGGAAAACTCTCAAACATGGATATTATAAGCTGGTTTCCCCTGCGTGGGCAGTCTAACTTTTAAGTCACATTGTTTGCTAACACTTTGAAAATTCTCTGAGACAGTTTCTGTAGAGGCTGGTGCCTCCATGTAACGTTATTTTTGTCTCTTTAATAGATTTAGTATTATTTAAAAGAAAAAAATATAAATAAATAAAAATATAAAAATATATAAAAAATAAAAAATAAAAAAAAATAAAAAAAATTAATATATATATATATATATATATAAATTATATATTTATATATATAATATATATATATATATATGTATATATGTTATATGTAATATATGTATAATCTATATATATATGTATATATGTAATATATGTATATTATGTATTATAATATATATATATATATATATATATATATATATATATAATATATATATATATATATAAAATATATAATATATAATTATGATCAAACAGACTATGGATCAATTGAAAATTCCCAATCTTCAATATACCCCAACCTTACTACAATTAGTAGATAGATCTATTATTAAACCGGATGGTATATTAGAAAATGTTTCCGTCTCTTTTGATTCATGTGAGTATCCTATTTATTTTATGATTTTAACTCCGAAGAATAATTTAGGAGGCCATCCATTGATCCTTGGTAGACCCTAGATAGTTATAGTTGATGCATTCATAAGTTGTATATATGGTGATATGTATATCTTTGATGGTAGCTGTACTAAGAAATTCACATTGTACCCACTTGCAAAAAATAATAATTGAAGTAGGAAGTGAAGTTTGCATAGATGATGACAATGATGACTTTGATGATATTCAACTAGTATTTACTCTTTCACAAATAGATGAGAAAGATCAATTAATAAATTTGATAAACAATAATGATTCTTCTTCATATTTTTAGCAAGATCAAAGTTTTCAAGAACAATGTAATATTGGATAATTATCATCCCATCAAATGGATTTACATTTTGTGGAAACGTTTGGTAATTCTTTAGTAGAAATATTTATGGGTAAAATATTAAACATTAATAATAACCTGGAAGAATTTCGAAAGAAAAAATTGATAAAGATGCTACACAAACATTCCTCTTCATACGCATGGGAATACACTGATATGAAGGGAATCTATCCTAAAACATGTATGCATATTATTTATATTCAATCAAATACCAAACTAGTTAGACAACCTCATAGGATGAATCCTAGTCCCCGAGAAATTGTTGAGGAATTATAAAAGCTACTTAATGTGAATTTCATTTATCTGATATCAGATAGTCAATGTATTTTACCTTTAGTCATTGTTCCAAAGAAGAATGGAAAATGGAGAGTGTGCATTGATTATAGGGAATTGAATAAAGCTACTTTGAAATATCATTTTCCGCTAGCCTTTATAGATCAAGTACTAGATACATTAGTAGGGAAGAAATATTTGTCATTTCTCAATGGTTTCAATGGATATAACAAATTCAATTAGCACCAGAATATCAACACAAAACAACCTTTACATGCCCATGGTGTACATATTCCTATAGAATACATCATTTTGGGTTATGTAATGCCCCTGCAACATTTCAAAGTGCTGTTTTGTGTATCGTTTCTGATATAATTCATGATTGTGTGGAAGTTTACATGGATGATTTTATTGTCTATGGAAATACTTTTGAAGAAGCTCTTGAAAAATTAGAAAAAGTTCTGATTAAGTGTAAAGAAGAAAATATTTCATTAAGTCATGAGAAATGTTTTATGATGTTTAATTAGGGAATTATTTTAGGCCACCATATTTATGGTGATGGAATTAAGGAGGATACATCTAAGGTAGAAGTAATTTCTAAAATTTCAATTTCTATTTGTCAAAAAGATGTTAGAAGTTTTCTTAGTTATACTAGATATTATAGAAGGCTCATAGAAAACCTTACAAAAATAGCCTCTCCACTTTTAAAACTTCTTACAAAATATTGTGATTTTGTTTGGAATTTTGACTACTAGAAAGAATTTGAACCATTCAAGAAGAAAATAACTGAAATACCAATTTTAAGAGGACCTAATTGGTCTCTTCCTTTTCATATTTCAATTGACACTTTAGATAAAACTTTAGGAGTTGTATTGGGATAGAAATATCTAACTGCTTATGTTACTTAGTACACAGTAAAAAGTTGTATTCCTACAGAGTTAAATTATACTGTAACAGAAAAGGAGTTTTGATTGTTGTGCATATGATTAATAACTTTTCAACATTATATCATTGGTTATGAAACTTTCATTCATACAAATCATTCCTCTATTAGGTATTTAATGAATAAACTAATTACTAATGTCAGGATTACTAGATGATTGTTATTATTATAGGAATTCAATATTGTTATTCTTGCACAGACCAGGAAAATAAAACACAGTTGTTGATTTCCTTTCTAGAATGGAGAATGATAATCATGATGTTCCTCTAAAAGATAATTTTCCTAACAAGTATATTTTTGCAGTATCTATTAAAAATCCTTGGTTTGTAGATATTTCTAACCATTTGGCTAGAGGAAAGTTACCCCCACAATTATCAACGAAAGAGAAACAGAAAGTTATCAAATCCAGTGCACCTTAGTCTTGGATAGATGGAGAATTATATCGAATTGGACCTAACTTAATCATCTGAAGATGTGTTCGAGAAGATGAAGTACCATAAAATATTGAAAGTTTGTCATGATGAACCGTGTGGAGGAAACTTTGTTGATAGAAGAACTGCTTGCACAGTCCTTCTTTTGGGACATTCTTTGCTTTCTCTTTTTTAAGATGCCAAGGAATATTTCAAGAGATGTGATAGCTGCCAAAGAATGGGAAAACCCATTCCATTAGATGAGATGACTCTACAACCTCAAGTACTTGTAGAGCCTTTTAAAAAATGGGCTCTACATTTCATTGGTCCAATCAATACTCCATCTAAATGGAAAAGGTATATAATTGTTTATACATATTATGTTACAAAATGGGTAGAAGCTAAACCACTCCCTTTTTCTACTGAAAATGATGTAGTTACATTTATTTTTGAGGATATTTTTACTCGTTTTGGTGTCCCAAGATAAATTGTGATAGAACAAGGTACTCAATTCACATCCAAGTTGGTGCAGAAAATAATGGAGAAAGAAAAAATCAAAACATCAAAAGTCTACTCCATATCATCCATAAGCCAATGGGCAAGTGGAATCTACCAATAAGTTATTTGAAGCAATCATGACCAAGACTATACACTTGCATAGAAGGGATTGGGAAGAAAGCCTTCTGGAGGCACTATGGGCATATTGTACCACATGGAGAAATACAATTGGACATACTCCCAATGAGCTTGTCTATGGGAAGCAAGTTTTGTTTCCAATTGAGTTCCAAGTGGAGACTTTCAAAAAAATAGTAAAATTGGGCCTTGATATATCTGAAGCTCAAAAAAAAGGTTAGTGAAATTGAATGAATTATATGGATTTTGACAAGATGTTATCCAAAGAACCAACATAGTCCAACAATAAGGATCCAGATGGAATGAAAAATTTATCAAAGCTAAGATATTCAAGCCAGGTGATTGGGCTCTTCTTTTTTGCTCTAAATACAAATATTTCCAAGGAAAATTTTAGACTCCTTGGCTTGGTCCCTATGCGATAGATATTGTCTTTGATAATGGAGCAGCTAGAATCAAAATTATTGATGAAAAAAAAAATCATCTTCCTTGTTAATGGTCATAGATTAAGGTTATATTATAAACCATTAACAAAAGAAGAGTTTATCAAATATTTGAAAGATAATTATGATCTCAAGCTGGTTGAGAAAGAATATTTTTCTCCTTGCCCTCCAACCCAATTGTAATTTTATTTCTTCAAATTAAAAAAATAAAAATAAAAATGAAAAGAAATAAAATAAAATAATAAGTATGGGTATGAAAAGGGACATTGTTCGCATGTCTATACAGAAAACCTTAATCAAAAACCAAGAATTATTGGCGATTTAGATAAATTTCACATTCCTGGGCTTTTTCCCACTTTCTTCTTATACCCTCTTTTCTTATAATAAATATACAATCTAACGCAATACTTTTGAGGCCTAGTTTTCTTCAAGTTTCATGAGGAAGCAATAGTAATAAAATTGCACTCCATCAACAACAATTTTTTTTCAAAGAGAACAATCGTTGAATCAATGACATTCTATAGCTAACTTCAAATTATGTAGCCCAAATCAACCAACATTAAAGGAATCATTAGCTTACTCCATACTTGCAACAAAGGAAAATATATAAAATTCCAAAGAGGTATGTGATAAGGTATGTAAGTAGGAAGTTATATTATCTTTCAATTAAGAGAATTATATTTTTAAACTCATTGAATGATCATGATACATATACTATAAAAATTGAGCAAATCCTCGACCTTGTAACACCTCCTACCATTGTATCTCTACAAGCATATCCTTTGTAACCTTAAGTTGTCATCATATCTCGAGTTGTCACATCGAAATCTCTCCAAAATCACCTAAATTCTAATCAAATCCTATAAAAATATATATAAGTATCGTGGAAATCATTGGCATAAAAGGATAAATTCAACTATGAATTAAACACCACCATAAGCGACCTATTTCACTTTCACTTGACATGATCAAACCATCCAACCTTATTGACGATCCTTCCATCACCACTGACGCCCTTGTCTAGAGAAACAATTTAGGATAGAAAGTCCCCCCTCACCATGGGTGTCATCGTTAGATCATAACCCAATGGAGTGACATTCGTTCAAGCATATACACGGGTCAAGGATCAGTTGCAGCGCGTGGGATGGCTCAATTTATTTGAGAATTTTGATGGGCACAAGACATAGGTTACAAAAGAATTTGTATGGAAATTTGATGGAGTATAGGCAAGTATTAGCAACATTAAACTCATAATTATAGAGTCCATATTGGTAGAGGTAACATGCTTACCCAAGAATGGAGAGAGCTTGTTCAAAAATAGGAAAATCAAAGAAAAAGAAATGACAATCTTCCTTTGAGACCTAGGTATGGATACTTCTATTTTTAAAAAGGGGATACTAGTGTTTGCATTGAAAACTAAGTGGAGAAGTTTGTTGCTAGTCATTCAAAAATTCTTAACTAGTGAGGGAAGATATGGCACCATGTTTTTCTACCATTTTCGACTCTTAGAACTTCATTCATGGAAATGAGTTTAATTTACCATACTTCCTTGTCTGTAATCTCCGGAAAATGGCTTCTAGTGTAAAAAGAGAGTCGAAAACCCTTGATAGTGCCTTCTTTCAACATGGGTTGATTAAAACTGAAGCACATTTGAAGCCCGAGGGAGATAACTGGTGAAGCTTTTTGGTGTGAAATCATTTTGTAGAAGCTCTGGAGGAAGAAATTGTTACAAAAACTAAGAGAAGTTGGCACAAAACAATTTCAAACCCTAAGCCTGAGCCCGTTAATGAAGGAGATAGCTTGAATATAAATGAAGCAGAAAAAATAGAAGCTTCACCAGAGGTAACTGAAGATGACACCCCTATTTGTCAACTCATGGAGAAAATTAAATAAAAAAAAAATAAAAAACAAGATGTTATAAGAAATAAAGCCAAAAAAATCATCAAGCATTCTGAAGAAACAAAAGAAGTAGAACTAGTGGACAAGGAACAGAGGAAAATGAGCAAGAGAAAAAGAATCGAAAGTATAGAGGAACTAGAAGTAAATCTAAAATGGAGAAAACTCATTTCTGAGCGTTTAAACATACAATCACCTCAGATCATTGACCTTGAGGAGGGATAACATAGCATGAACGAAGAAGCGAGTGTATCACCATCTTATCATAATCTAAGTCCAACTAGGAAGACACTTGAAATTGATCCAGTCCAACAACAAATCTATGATTATGTGGAATCACTGGATAAAAGAGCACGACAAAAGGTAAATTCCCCTCTCCAAAGTGAATATGAAAATGCTTTTAATGAAGTGGTTCTTTTGATTGATGACATTCCTCAGAAAGAATACAAGATTGAAGTGCTTAAAATAATCTTAATATATAATCTATATCTATATCTATAATATATATATATATATTATTTAATATAATATATATTTATATATATTTATATATAGATATAATATATATAATATATATAAGTATATATATATATAGATATATGAGTTAGATATATTGAACAAGAATCTCAAGCAAGAAACTTGAGGCCAATAATAGGTTCTTTATAAACAAAAGCAGAGGATTATAGAGCAAGATTTTAATGAAGAAACCAAGAGTAGCATTCAATGTTAAGAATAAAAAAAGAGGCACTAGTTTGGATATCCTAATCCAAGCTTCAGAGATAGTATAGAGAATAAAAGAATTCGAAAATTTTGAATTTTGTATGTATGAGGACATGCAAAACCCTCAATGTGAGGGAAGGTTGAAGTCCTGGATTGTCTTCTTTTTTATAACACTTTTACTTTTCTTTCCATCCTTTTCATGATAGTTTTAATATGTTTTCAAGTTGAAAGGTCACTTCATATATGCTCAAACATCATAAAAGATGTCATTCATTCATGTTTTCTAATCTACTATTTCTTTGTGAAATTTAATACAAACATTCATATAGCTACCGAATTACACTCATTTTGCAGCGAACCAAAGATTTTGCAGCTACATTCATGGTTAGATAGGTTCCAACGCACTTGAGGAGGAATAAAAGATATCGGTATATGGAAAATGTTCAACATATGGACATCCACCTATCACATTGATTTGGAAAATCATCCAGTTTGAGAGATATAAAGGTAAAACTTAAAGTCAACTCTGGTTATAATACTCCAACCACGTGCATAGTTTGAAGGAGGATCGTGGAATCATCAAGCGAGCGTGGAATTGGATAATAAAAATTTGGAATCAAAAGTTATGCTATGTCAAATCAAAATGTTCTCATGATTTCCTCTTCCAGTAGAAAAGCATGAGAAGAAGGATTCTAATTTCAATTTAATCTCTTAGTTTTCAAGCAAAAACTTGCTTCTTGAATTATAAATCTTAAGGCTGTTGTTTAAGAGATGATTATAAAAATCCTTGGAATGAAGAAATAAACATTGTTATTCTTTTTAAGTTTGTAATCATTTACAATTGAAGACTTTGACATTTAATACAAGTTACTATGTTCCTTTGGTGATCAATGTGTGGGTGAATAGCTTGATAATTGATCTCATGCTTACGCTCAACAGAAGGGCCCCCTAAAGAGTAATAAGTTAGTTTAGTATTTGGTTATGTTAGTTGTCAACTTATTTCATGAATAGTCTCTTTATCATTGCAATTAGTTAATGTTGTTGATTGGTATTTTGCTAATCGATCTCTAGTTTAACATTTAGTAGTTTGAACATGTTAAGCGCTCATAAAAGAAAAAAATGTTTCCCTTTAATAGTTTTCTTCATTCATTTTTTTTTGTTTTGATTTCATGAGTAATGGACAGATTGACTATAATCACAATTGTGCACATATGTAATCCTTCAAAGTTATATTTTGGATTATCATTTTTCTGAAGTAATAAGATTAAGATTTTATCTTCTATTGAATAAAATAGAGATTTTGATTTCCAAGAGCATTTAGAATAACATTTCAATTTTCTACAAGTAAAATTAAATTTCAATTCTACCCACTAGATTATATCTTTCAATTCAGTTCAAATAGAGTAATTTTTAATTCTTGTTGCAATAGATTAAATTTCAATTTAGTTTGATAGTTAGAATTTTCAATTGATTTCGCCTTAAAGTTTAGTTTTCTTTCGAAAGAATAACTTTGATGGAAATAACATGTGCATAAGAATGATATGAGTTAATATAGTTACATTAAAATAAAAATTAGAACTCCTATCATATATTGTGCACATGCAATTCACAAGTACACAAAGCTTGGTTGACAATTAATGAAGTAATTTAACCATCAGTTAAATTACCCAATAGTATGATGAAGGCCTTGAGCTGGAACTCGCCTCTGCTGAGGATTCTAGTTATGATGGTGTGAGTCCATATTAGATAGTCCATCCTATATGATATCCCATTCCAATTTGGTAATGTCTTCATAATCAATCTTTCCTCGCTCTTTGAAAACATTCTTGAGCAAGAACAAATCTTCATAGTGATCATTATATAATTTCATAGTCTCATTCCCTTAAAAGGCATGATCCTTTTCTCCATAAACATTGTGGATTTCTTTAATTGCAGTCAAGAATTTTCTAAAGGACTCTTTAGGAAGAAAGTTCCCATGATCATCAAAGAAGGTTGGAAAATTCTCTCTGTGGAGCACTTCACACTTCTATTTAAAACATTCTATTTCTTCCATCAGTGCTTTTGCCTCTTCTCTGGCCATCATCACCAATTCATTTTTCCTTATTATTTGGTTGGCTCTTGTCACTCATTCAAACCTATTGAGATTCACTTTTTTCACCTCTTCCTTTGGCATCTCATTAAGGAAGTCTGTGATTTGTTCGGCCTTGGAAGGAGAATCTCCAATAGTCTTCTCAATGGCTTATATTTCTCTTTGTATTATTCTCATGATCTTGGTCATTTCTTGAATAAATTCTAAATGGTTTTAGTGTTTTTCCATTGTCTTTATTATTTGGCTCACACTATCCTCCTCATTTATTTGAAAGAAATCTTGCTAGAGTTCTCTTTTCTCAAAATATCCAACTTAGTTTCATATGCCTTAATATGTTCTCTTTCCTAGAGGAGTTCTATCTCAGCCGATTCCAAATTATGTGCTTTATTAGGCAGTGAAAATAATGTCTCTCAGTGATCTCTAACACTACCAAGGCATCCACTTGCTCATCCAGAACACGAATGGACTTTCTCAGTTCAAAGGTTACCATGGGTCTCAAGTGTTGATATCAGCGTCACAACAACATGTCTTTTTGTTCTTTCATTTTATATCTATGAAGCTTTTTGGCAATAAAGAGGCCATTTGACATGATGGTGTGTTGGAGGTAATTAATTGATTGAAAGATGAAAGAAATACAAAAGAGATATTTCGAGAATCAAAGCAGAAAATAAATGGACTCCATGTGTTGTAAAGTTAGAGTGACAGGTTGGTGGGAGAAACCTTTAAAAATTTGAGCCTGTGAATGATGATGTGCATGTGTGAATGACAGCTTAGGGTTTCTAAGTTAAAGGAAAACAAATTTGGTAAATGAGGAGGTTATTCCAACCTAATGATGCATCTAGGAGGCTAACTCCGCAAATTTACGGAGCCATTTCATCCAGGAAAAGGATTTTATTTAAAAGGAGTGTATGTTCCTTGCAAGGCAACAATGCTAGGGTTTAAATTTGAGTAATATCCTTGTAAATTTTTAAGTATAGAGACTTTGACAAGAAGAATTCATGAAAAGAAGAAGCTTGCAGGTTTAATTTTGGAGGACTTACGCTTGAATTTTACCAATTTTGGAAAATTAAAGGATACATCTGCGCAAGGGTCAGACTGGACGACAACAATAGAAAATGCCAAAAATGTGGCCCCTACATGCCCTTTATATGAGTCAATGCATGACACGTGTGAGGATCTGTTTGGCGAGAAAGTTTGAATAAAACCATGCTGACATCAACAAGGCGTGGGGTTAGCCACATGGATTTTCGACTGTGCATAATGATTGGGAAAACATGGCAAGTTATGTGGCAGCTTGGTGTACATGATGGTGACAAGTGGGTTGCCCATGTGGAGAGGCCACATGTCAGCATTTCACAAGGTCGAAGGGCCAGAGTTTGAAACATGTGGAGGACCCGAGAAAACAACACCATCATTATCATTCGTGCAACTCCACGACATCAAGCAATATTTTTCGTTGGATGGTTGGGCATTCCTATCGTTGGATCTGGCAGGTGTGCACTTCCGTTGGTTCCCAACACCCGTGAATTGTGGTGCAACGCGTTGTGTTGGAACCCATTAACGACGATAGTATGGTGTTGGAGATCATCAACGACGACATCCAACTGGTCAAATTCAACACCGATTGCCTCTTTGAGCTAACATTGACCCAAGGGTATGAGACTTGCTCCTTCGGGGAATTTTTTTGTGGGGGGTGTTATTTTTTATGCCAACACCACTATGCCATATAATTCTCATAACAATGGTGTAGAAAAATAATGAACAATGAACTCTTAATCATCGTAAATTCAATGTTATTGGTTAATAATGTGAAGTTGATGTTTCGGGATGATGCAAATCTATGTGCAATATATGTGAAAAATAGGTGTCCATCTCATGCTCCTAGAAATAATACTCCAAATGAAAAGTGGTATGGTCGCATTCCTTTAGTGAGGCATCTTAGGGTCTTTGGTTCCACCTACTATGCCTTAATTCCTAAGGAGCCAAGAGACAAGTTTTATGAATAGAGTTAAAAGTGCATCTTCTTGGGGTAATCAAATACCACTGAGGCATATCAAATTTATGATGAGGTAAGCACGAATTTCATTCCTTCAAGACATGTTTTTTCTTTAATCCAACAAAAATGACAAAACTATGAGTAGTAGCTTGATAATATGGATGGATTCACTCATGTAAAGACATGTTATGAGTTTTATGATGAGATTGCACATCTTGAAGGGAGAGACCTATCTTGGATCAAAATTTAGATATCCCCCTTATGAAGAAGATCGAGCAACTTTATCGAAATAGGAGATTCAATTGGAATATGTGATTGGGAATATTTAAAGGATAAACATTGATGAGAATTCAATACCATCTCAATCAATTGAACAACCTATGACATCTTAGAAAGGTCCACCAAAGTGGATCATAAAGACACTTGAAAGTGTTCGTCTTGATGAGGTTGGAAAGATAAGAACTAGAAGTTCTACAAGAAAAGATGGAGGTGATGTAGATAATTAAAAGTTAGGTGATCTAAATGATATAGATGTCTTGTTTGATTTTGAATTGATATTATCTATTGATATTGAACCAACTTCTTTTGAAGATGTTGTTTCTCATGATGAATGGTAAGAATCCATGAAGAAGGGGTATGATGCTCTTATCTTGAATGGGACTTGGATATAGTAGGTGGATCTACAAGAAAAATTAAAAATCGGATGGATCACATTATAATAACAAAGTGAAACTCATGGAAAAAGGATTAACATGAAAATAAGGCATTTATTATGAGGAGAGTTTGTTCCCCCCCCACCCCCCACCCACACACAACAAAGTGAGCTGCCATTTATATTCCTTTTTCCATGGAAGCACAAAATGGATGGAAAGTTCATCAAACAGATGTGAATATTTCTTTCTTGAAGGGATACTTGAAAAATAATTTTTAATGTCCTAGCCATAAGGTTTTGTTGTGAAGCACAAGAATAATTTTGAGTCGCCATTTTGTCATCTTTTTTTTCCATTTAAAACATCCATTTTTTGATCATTTTACCTCACCTCTTCACTCATTCAATACCATTCTTCCCATTTTTCTTCATGAATATACTACAACAAGCTCACAAGTGATAACGTAGCTAATTTCATTTTATATTTAATGAATTAGATATGTTATGGTTAGCTTTACTAATGATGGTTGTGAGTTTAGTTCCTGTAGCCAAATAAGTTCACATTCTTGTAGCTAAATCATTCATCAAGATATGTGGAACTACTTCTAGAAAAATTAGGGGCATAGATTTTGTTCTGCATATGCCCAACATGGTTCTACTTGCCTTGGAATTCACCCAGGTCAGAGTGTGAAGTTGTATAATTTAATTAATCTTTTTCTCCAAATTTGTAGCAACCTTGAAATAACTGACTCCTACATTGATTTTAGAGCCAACGAAGAAGAATCTAAAAAAATAAAACATGGGTTTTGTGCGTAGCATAAAAATTTGAATAAGATGAAATCCATTTTCAAAACTTCAAAACTTTTTGGGCATTATGGGCAGGTATTTAATGCGAATGTGCCCAAATTGCAGTTATGCCCATAATTGGAAAAATGTCAAAATTAGTGTCCAGTATGATAAAGAAGGATAAATTTGTTATTCTTCAAATTTCATTCGAGCTTATATAGTTTGGATTTTGTTGTACATGAGGATCTTTTTGTATATGAGGATATTGTCCTCCTTGTTGAGTTGTGACCCTCTCAAATGAGGCAGATATTGTTGTAATTGTTTCTCTAAGAATCGTATGTTTCTAGAATGATGTTGTATATTGTTAAGATTTGTTAAGAGTGATATTTTCCTTCTTTCTATATAAATAAGAGGAAGATATAAACTATAGGGGATGATAGAAATCAAGAGACTGACAATAAGATACTATGATAATTTTGTACTATGTTTTATTATGGAATAAAATATCCGTTCTTCATAACTATTTATTAAGTTCCTAATTTCATAAGTGTGATACAATGCCACTTTTGAGAGAAGGCAGAGCCCCCTTCATATCAGAATTAATGCCTTAAATATGTGTATTTTGTGTGATAGCTAAATTTATTTGACTCTGTATTTACTAGTAGAGTAAAGTTTGAACATTTCGTTACAAGTTTGATACAAATCAATAGTTAAAGCATGATGTTTTTATTTGGATTATGTTATACATGGTTTTGTTAAGAAATTGTTAACAAATATCCCATGCTATAAAATCGTTATTTTAATTGGTGGCTCTCTGAACAAGGGAATTGTCATAGCTACATTATGTGCAACATGTTTCTAATCAATATTTCTAATCAACATTGCTCATTGGAAATTTTCTGTTGTAGATCTTAGATTTCGTTTTGTTATTCATGTTGTAGATGAAAGGTTGTCAATCTAGTTTCCAAAGTGAATTAACACAAATTATTGTCAAGTTTAAAAATATGTACTCAACTTGCAATTATATAGAGTGTTTTCGAGTACTATACTGATTCTACAATGCTACCAAAGAAATTCACTATTAGATGTGCAACCATTTTTCGAGGGTTATGCTTTGATGTTAATTTGGGAAGTGGTGTGATAGTTGAAAATTTTGAACACTTTGAGATAATTTCTACATATATATTTCCTAGAATTTCATAAGCTTACAAGCCCTGGTTGATGATAAAATGTAGCATAATTATTACCATATAATTTAGCCCACATTTTTGGAGTTGTTGTCAGAGAAGTGCTTAAGGAGTTCTTCTTAAATTGATTTTGTAGTTGTTTTTTCAAATTGATTATAGCACCTACTACTCATGTCAATAGGGCCTTGGTGAAAGCATGGCCTTAGTAGAATGAGAGTATGAGTGCATGCTTTGCCTTAATATTTGTTTTCTAAGATCTTTAGCTATAAGAACCCACATACACCAATCCATGTTCTAGATATGGACCAACAACTAGAAAGGAAGCATACAAGAGTATTCAAGAACATGTTGGGTGAAGAAGAATTATAGTCCAAGAACTTCTCAACTCCTAGAAACAATCTAGAAACTCTCTACATATTAGGAAGAGTAAATGTTGGAAGCAGTCAAGAACCCACTTGCACTCCATGAATTAATACAAGGGAAACATATCCATGAGCCACCTTCCTTGATCACCCTTTCCAATTTTCTGAAGATACTAAAGAGTCATAGACCAAATTTGATGGAAAAAAATTATTAGAACATGATATTGAGAAATTATTTATATTCCTTTCATCAAATCCTTCATCCATCCGGGATACCAATAATCCGAGGAAGACGATCTACATAACATGGCAAGGGAGGGAAAATAGAGTGGACTAGATGAAAAAGAGAGCTAGGAACATCATGACTATATTGAATGTTGGTTCTAGAAAAGCATAAGATCAAAGTACTACTATATTCTTCAACAATGCTTCTTATCACATCAACCATAGTAGCTAGTTCCTCATATCTAAATAGTCATTGAGGTATATTTTTCATATTTTGATATGAGTTTATTTTTGATCCTATTATACACATGGATTCATTAGAAGTATTCCTACACTTGAGGAAATGTGTCTCTCTTTTCAAGTAGGGTAGGATAGTGATGCGGCCTCAGAATTCCACTACCGAAACATGGGCGATAACTACCCGGTTCAGACCTTAAGACAACTCCTTTTCCGTTTAAAGTGGTGGCTCTGAATGGGGATAATGGAACCAATTTCCCAGTGTGGGTTTTAAAATGAGAGTGAGTGGTTCATGAGTGTTTGCAATAGAATAATGATAATCTAAGTGACCTATTCTATAATGAAATTTCTCTAACTAATTCTAATATAAACTCAGGTATTCCTGTGTGGTATGCGATCTACAAAGATATATGTTTAACATGTGATAATAAAGATTGAACACAAATTAACACAGATGATAACATAAAAGATAATTCCTTTGACTAAATAGTTAGTCAAAGGAATTTATAAAATATATCGCATATATGATGAGTTATATATGAAAATCACAATTTCATCTAGGCATCATACAAAAGTGCAATTAACGCTTTAACAGAAACAATGAATCTCACATATAATTCATGAAAGTAAAGTTTTGCCACTAATTAAATGTAAACATAATCAAGCATATACAATAATAGTATTGTATGTGTGATGTCCTGCTCATTTGACAAATGACATAGACCAACTTCTTTCTTCAAATCAAATTGTCTCCCAAGAATACAAAAGTGCATCAACAAAGGAAAGTAGTCTGATATCTAAAAGAAATGATCATGTTCCATAATTTCACCAAAGAATTCACAAACTTACAATAGTGCATTCTTTGCAAACGTTTTTGATAAAATTCTGGACCCTTCTCTAAATTCATGAGAAGGGTATAAATACTATTCTAACTAAATGTGCAAAAATAGATTATACAAAATTTGAGATTTGAAACAACCTTCCTCCTAACTAGGTAACTAACTCCAAAAATAAACAGAGGCTAAATAAACAGAACTAAGAGGATGACTTGCCATCTGCCAACTTGTCCTTTCAATCGCAAATATCGATCATCGGTTGAATTTGAGGAGGTGCCCTGAAATGTGTCTTGAGATGTCCTGTGAAGATCACATTGGTGAGTAGTGGCAACATCCTTTGAGTCGTATGAAGGGAAAAATTGAGATCCATAATTTGGCTATGTGGCTTAACAAGAACTGCCAATACGACTCTCAGTTGGTCGTGGTTAGTTATGTAATTGCCTCTCTTTGACTTTGCACCTTTTCTTGCTAACCTTTATACAAAGCAGTTAAATCTGGCATTTATTTCATATTGCCTTATTTAATGAGATTGGTGGTGAACAAGATGTGATTCACTACTTTAATGATATTCTTTGATACTTCGGCTGCCCTTGTGACTCCTAGCTCAGTCTATTTTATCCTCACATCCAAATCTATGAAGATAATGTCTTTATGAGTTTCCTCAATCTCGGGTATTGGTTTTCCTTCCATCTTCTGTTTCCTTCCATTCGATGAACTCAGAGATTCTAGTGTTTAAATTGTTAAACTCCATTCTTTGGTCGATTATCTTATCTATCTGCTAGTCGCTAATAGTCAGATAGGGAGTAATGTGTGACATCTTCTGGCAGAAATACTCCTGTTGTTTCAACAGAAGGGAATTTAATTCCAAGGCCTCTTTAATGAACTCCTCAGTAGTGGGAATATCCTTCTATATTTCCATGGATTTTTTCATTTCTTGGAGTTGCATGTTTTTGGCCGATATATCGGCTTCATGGCTTATTTTTAGGACCTCCATGTCTTGCTGTAATTGTGCGGGCTGCTCAGCCACCTGCCTCTTTATGCTTGCTTTCTCTACCTTGAGCTCTTGTTCGAGCTGCGCAATTCTCTCCTCTTTCTCCCTTAGTAAAGTAGAGACCTGAGTAGCCTTGTCCATAGTGGCCGATGTGTATGCTCCCATGAACTGTGATAGTCTAGTCAAGTTCTCAGCTAGATTGGAAGCAACGTCCTTCCAAACAACGTCCATCAGCTCGTTTCTAGGTGGGAATTTGGGTGTATCTACCCTTCTCCTTTTTCTCTGCCTTCTAACTACAACCTTGTGGAGAGGGCTATAGAACACATCAATTGGGGGTATTTCCATTACATTTAGAACAATTTTTGATGTGGGCAGAGAAGGGATAATTTCAGTATGCTGGTACATTGTTGCTTGTTCCTCCATAGGTGTGAATTGTTTTTCTATAGACTTGGGCTTTGTATCCTTATGAACATGCAGAGGAGTTTTACATTCCTCTGTTTCTTGGGTATTTGAGGCTTGGGAGTGCCTTGCAATTTCTAATTAAACTGATCCCACTCCTGCCCCAGACTACTGCCTTTGGCCTCTGAACTCGTCTCTGTAGTTGGGGTACTCATCACTTGTTTCTCAGGTTACTTGCTTCTGGACTCATCTGTGTTGTCTTCTTATTGAGGTTTCCCTGTTTCTAGTGTCTTCTCAATGTTTACCTGAGAGTCTACTTGAGAGCTAGGACCTCCACCATCAACAATGAAACTTGGTGTAGACTTATCCTTAGGCTTTAATAGATGCATTGGGATCACCCGGAGCCTCTCATCTCTAAATTCTTGAAATATTTGAAAATCTTCAGGTTTCAGATTCACCTTTGCCCATTCGAATGCTTGTTTGAAGGATACGACTGGCTGTAACAAATCCTCAAAATAATTATCTTCATGATTGTATGGCTTGAGCTTTACTCCAATAGTGATAGTATATGCCACTTTGTTTGGATCAAATTGCCTCTTAGGAAATGTATGAAGCCTGAGGGCTTCCATATGTGTTGATTCCTTAGTAGCATGAAGAAAATTCGCTAAAGCAAAAGAACCACATTTGACAGGGAAAGTGGGCCATAATGACTTCTTATCGTCTTTGAGAACTTTAGTCAGGCCCCTTCCCATAGTCTGGTAGGGAATCTCTCTTGCTAATAACTTATCAGAAACATATAAAGGAAGGACATGTGGATCGGTTGTGCTACCAAAAACCCTAATGTAGGTGAACCATTCTTTAATGAAATACTTGCCAACAGTAAGCAGCTCTGCTGCGACTTCTTGGGAAAACTTAGGGGCTTTCTTATTGAAAATTATTTGATGTAGGGGCAACACAACAACATGAAATACCTTATAGAAGAGAGGTATGTAATGCGATTCCCATATTTGTTTATGACTGAGATAGATTGGGTAAGGATCTTGTAAGGTTCATTTCCAATTCATGGTTGGAAATGTCGTGCAAAAATAGATAGCATCCATAATGTAGGCACTAAAATAGAAGGGAGGGAGGTTATCTGAAGATGAGGCTTTCTTTTGTCGATATTCGTAATGGTGGTGGCTAGGTTGTCAGATAGGATGAAAGGCCAATTCATGATATGGGAATTAACATAGGCATCAATCCAAGGAATACATTCTAATGAAAACTTAGTATTATTGGGTAGCCCATACAATCTACATAAAATGGTTGTTGCATAGTTGTAGGGGTTTGCCAAAGAGGATATAGCATACATACCTAATTTATGATATTTGAATTTGTTGTCCAACACTCTCCAACCCTCAATTAGCTTGAAGGGGTCTGGGTTCTTCTTTGTGAAGTTAGCCAAAAATGTGTTTTCGTAGATATCCTATGGGTTAGGTATGTGGTACATCTTCTTCAACTCCTCTACTCTGAATGACCCTATGAGCTCCATCTTTCAATTCTTGAATTGCCTATCTTCAATGATAAGGTTTTTGATCACCCACCTGATCATATCTATCTATGGGAGGATTTTAGCTCTTGCTCCTATCCTATGAAGGAAAGAATAGGAAGCATCTATGCACTAAAATCCTGAAGGCCTTGTTGAGTCAGTTGTTGCGCTCATAACAATGGTTTTAGGATGCTCTTCCTCCAGCCTATTATAAATCACTTCCCAAGCTGTTGCGCCTCCAATAGCATCACAAAATGTATTAATGAACATAGGAGCCATATCTGTAAACTCAGATTCTGATGTTTTTGTTGGGGGCCTGTTGGGCGTGGGATCCCCCAAGGGAAGATTTGGGGCTTAAAACCCAGATTTTGACCAAATCCGATGTAAAGGCTCCGCGTTTTGTGGGCGCGGAGCCAAAGATCGTAAATGAGTCATAGGGTTGTCCGCCCTCATTTTTGTAATATAATGTCGGCTTTAGAAATCTACCCATGGTCCGTGGACCATGGGATTGTACAAATAGAGCGAGGCTCTAAGTTGTAAATCACCGAATGATGTTCATGAATGAAGGATGAAGAATTGAGTCTGATCTAAGTGTTGAGTTGAGTCTTTGGGTCGTAGAGTAGGAGAAGACTCTGCAACTGAGTGCGCAGAGCCTTAGTAGTCTGCAACTAAGTGTGCTGACCCCTGTAGCTGAGTGCGCAGGGCAAGTTGAGTCTGTAACTGATTGAAGCATTAATAAAGATAAGTTTAATACCATTCTTGTGTATTTATTTCCTATTTTGTGCACTGAATGTATTGGGTATAAATTTTAATTCCATTGCTTATATGTTGCGCAAACTTATATGATTGTGTGATTAAGTGAATATAAGATAAAGTATCTGTATACGCGAAGTTAGCTAATAGTTATAAGGAGATAAGTTAGATACGCGGTGTAGCTTGGGGAAATAGTGCAGAAAGCTACCCTAGCAGAGCGAAAGCACCTCAGCCCCTAGTTAGGGATGCGCGAAGGCAATTATGACAGATTGTGAAGGCCTCTCAAATTAGGATAGTGCACGAAGTGACCTACGTGAAGGTAATCATAGTTGGACTAAACCAACCCCTCAGACATCTAAAGGATGCAGAAACTTGGTTTCGACATTCCCCAATACTGCTTCGGGTGAGACCTCAGTCCATGCTCCACGGGCTGTTGCTGAAAGGGCCAATAGTGTAGGGATTTGTTTGGCTAATTAACTCCGAACCTGGGTCAAGCCCCCTCAAGACAACAAATGGTTCTATTGCTAAGAATAGAATCTGCATATAGATGTCTGATGTCATATCATTGGAATCCAACGAAGAAGGAAATTGAAGGTTGGTTAGACAGAAGAATTCACGAGTTCGTGGTGCAGGAGAATAGGAGCCCGCGACTAACAAAAGAAGAGTGGTTAGACTGCTACCTGTACATAGAGATCCACGAAATCTTTTTCGCATCTTTCCCTACTGAGCTGTACAATTGGATCGCGAAGCTAGTAGATGGCCAAGGAAGGTGGAAACTCGATAATCCTATTGTGTGGATCCCAAAGTTGGTGCACATATTGGAAGCATCAAAGGATAAGATCGCACGTGATGTTGATCACTGGCTCGATCTGATTATAGGAGGATTCATTACTAAGTTTGCAGTAGATACTTCAGCCTACTATAGCGAAGTGGAGCAATTCTTTCTCAAAGGACTACGAGGTAAGTACATAAAGTCTCTAAATACTTTGATTAAAATTCTATTGTGTGAAAAGAGGGTTATGAAATTACATTGATGTCTGGAGCCATGCGAAGTGGAAAAACCTACAGGAACGAAGGAAGTAAGGGACCAGAGAATAGCCCTTTGATTTCACCTCCGTGAGGGGACGAGGAAGAGCTCACGAAGGTATCACCGTGAAGTGCGATCTATTTGATAAGGCAAAGGATTCCATGCATATCACCCCCACCCACACCACCACCAGTTTCACTATCTTCACCTCCATCTTCACCCGTACCACCTCTGCCACCACCGCGAGTCAATATGGCAAGCACGATAAAGTTGCCTTTGTTCAAGGGAGTAGGAAATGAAAATCCATACCAGTTTTGGTTCGTGATAAGAGCCATATGGGAAGCGCAGGGAGTTACAGATGATAATATAAATAAATTGATGTTGGTGAGCGCTCTGCAGGATCGCGTGCTAACCTGGTATATTAAGAATTCTAATGACAATCCGAATGCGGGAATCGTGTATATCTAAATTGCGTTAAACAGATAATTTAGCAGGCTGAAGTCAGAAGTTTGGTTGATCATTGGATTCAAAGAGATCACAATGGTACCAGGAGAGACTCCTTGGGAGCTAGATCAGAGACTGATGTGTATGATTCATGAAGCTAATATGACTTTGACAGATAGACATCACGTGAATGGTTTGTAGCATCGCTAACACTGGATTTAAGGAATGTGTTGAGCAACAGAGGTTAACAACTCAGGCAGAGGCCTTGGAGATCACGATGAGGATGCATGAGACCCTGATGCAGGATCCTAACTTGGGAGTTCAACAAATCCACGTGCAATTGAAAAACTTATGCCTTGAGATGAAGAGTCTAAAACAAGACAGGACAGTTCGACCAGAAGTGCACAAAGAGGCGTGGTGCATAAAATGCAAGGTTCAGGGTCATGACAAATACCACTGCTTGGTGTTCACTAATTACCTCACGGGAGGAGGAACAATTCCGTTAAGGCTAGAAACGCAAGCAGGACCTAGTTCGATGCCTGCTTTGTGGTGCGCGATTTGTCAAATAGGTGGAAAGCATGCTACAGACAACTACCATTTGCTACAGAAGTATACGCAGAATTCACAATAGTTGTTCTCTAATTTTTGTAGATCGGTTGGACACGATGAGTGCACTTGTAGAAGCTATGAGTTGATGATGGATAGAACTCCCACCTATAGAGTTCAGGATGAAGTGCAACCCCTAGACCAGAATGCAGGAGAAGCGCAAACCAGATTTCAGGGGTGCAGATGAGGCCGAGGTGGAGGAGGACTATAGATGGATCAATTCCAGGCATTTCCTCATAATACCAAGTGAACACATCTTGAAACTCTTTAAAGAGATCGGTGTAGATTTGAATTTCTTCAGAGGAACAAGCAGCTCTAATGAAGACATTTTCTATTATGTTAGGATTCTTAGAGATGTTTACAGGTATAGTTCGTGAGATAACTAACATGTTACCTTCGGCAAAAAATTGTGCTGGAGCCAGAGGGTTTGAAATTGTACAAACATCACTAGTAGAAAGATTTGACAAACTAGATTCAACTTCACACAATGGAGGGAGAAAATATTAACGATGATGTAAATCCTCCCATGGTTGATCCACACCCATCATTGCCTCCAAAATTTCTTCTTCAGGTGGTAAGACTGTATCCAAGCAATCCAGTGTTGAAGTAGAATCAAAGGCCCATGTTGGAGCCACATCGCCATCTAACTCCTGTTGTGAAAAAGGAGTGGGGTGGTTGTCTACAAAGTTAATGATAGATTGATAACTAAGTTCCACTGCAGACATGGGAAATGCCATTTCACCTATGTGTCATCCATCTAATGTGGTGGTACATGAAGGTAAAGGCCAAGGGTCTGAAAAATAATGAGTTCAAAAGAACTCTTTCGGAGAAGGTCCCTTAGAGGATGAAATTGCATTAATTCTAGTTGTAGGAGAAGGGAGGTCAAAAATACCCATTAACGAAGACTACATCCCAACTCGTAAATTCTCAATAGGTTGATGGGGATTGTCCACCAATGGAACGATAGAATCCGAAGTTGCATGGCAGTCACCTAGAGAATAGTCTAACTGATCAATTCTAACAATCCTCCCCTCATGAGGAAAATAGAGGATGTGGAATAATGATGAAACAATGGCATCCATCTCGTAAATCCAATTCCTACCTAAGAGGAGGTTATAATCTAGGTTTGCATCAACAATTTCTACCTCAATATTTACTACATTTCCCCCAACATAGATAGGAAAGGCCGGGATAATCCCATGTGGCCTATGAGAATGTCCATCAAATGTCATCAAGCGAGTCAGTGAAGGAACAAATGAAGGTGATCCAATGGCCTTCCAACATGACATAGATATCATGCATGTGGAAGCTCCCTCATCTATAACTATCTGAAAAATATTGGTTTTTTGGTATGTGGACTTTATCTAGAAAGCCATATCGTGAGGAAGTCTCTTTTTGGCATTCATCATATCAAAAGTGAGCACTAAAGAATTCTTTGGATCTACTACGCCAATGGCCGAAAGCAAAGCACTTCTCTGAGCAGGGCATGAATGGAGTACCTCCAATGCAGACATAACACAAGGACTTTGAGCCAGATCTTCTACAATCGATTAGTTTCGGGTTGCCCTAGCATTAGGATTAATAGTCGAGTGCTTTGCGGAACCTTTCAGTATCCAAGGTATAGACTCAACAGAGGGTCGCTCAATATGAAGTGGCTATGTGGCTTCTGGAAGAGATTTAGTCTTAAATGTTTCTAATTCACCATAATCACATGCTTGCGTAGCGACGTCAATATGAGAGCTCATCATATAAACATTTGAGGAATTTTCCCCTTCCTAGTTGCCCCCTGCGGAGGTACCAACATTTGAATTCGCACTAGCAAGTAATTGCTACCCTTGGGGAAAAGGGTTAGTCAAAAAATCTTGGGAGCTAAAGGACCCTTGCTATACTAACAAGCGATGAGTAGCTTGCATCTTATGGTAGAGGTGAGTCAGATGATCTCCATTGCATAACTTGCATGGAAATTTTACCTTTTTCTTAGACTCTTTCCTACCCTTTCCGGCACCATTGCCGGGTTTGTTTGCATTGTCCTTCCCTTCCTGGTTCTTCTTCTTACCTCATCCCTTCCTCTTCCCATCGGATTGTTGATTTACTTTGGGGTTAGAGGTCTGGATGGCATTTATAGAGGTAGGTTGGGAAGGTCTAGGTGTAGATGGTGCTGCCTAGTTAGGAGAAGTAGTTTATAGAGACAACTGTTGTAATTGATTCAAAAGGTTCACCGTGTTAACATCAATCGATCCGACTATACCATCGGGGTGGGGGCCTAGTTTCACTTTGGCTAAATTGACCTTAGATCTAGGAGCATCAGGTAGAATTTTCTAAAGAATCCCAGACTGGGAATATATTAGTTCCAATTGCTGGGCTTGGAAAATAGCCTACTCTTCCGAATAAACTCTGGAAAGAGACATGTCCTTTGAGATTTCAAGTTGTAATGATTTGAAAAACCATTTGAGAAGGAGCTCTGGTGGGATTTCAGCTTTGATAAGCCTTTTCCTCTTCCTCCATTCCTAGATGTGATCTGAAATTTGAGTTGCAGTGTCTTGCTGAAAGTTAGCCAAAAGTTCAGTTTCGGCTTCATATCAGACATGCAACTGAAAATGGTTCAAAAATATATTGTCCAAATCACAAAAAGAATTAAAGGTGCCCATGGCAACTCTATATACCATTTGGCTGCTTTTCTAGTTTGGGTGTGCTAAAATAACCTCAGCCTGAACGAATCATCTATCACAGAGTTGGATGAGCACCATAAGTCAAATGTGGTTACGTGGTCTCCCGGATCTTCACCACTCTTACCTTCGAATTTTGGGATATCTAAGGGAAGTTTGGTTGGGACCGGAGGCCAAGCTGGATTGTATCGCATCAGATGATTTGTCAATTTAGTTAAGTCTGGAAAGTTCAACGTGGCCAGAAAAGGAAGTCGTGGGGGACCTTGGGAATTCCATCCAAAGCGGCCGAGGTTCCCAAAGGTCTGAAAAGAATGACCTAGATTTTGAAAAACACCAAGTTGTCCAAAGTAGCTCGTAGAGCTTACTGAACCAAAAGGTGCTCCTTGTGGTCCAGCAAAATTCAGAGTTTGACCAACTCCTTCCAAAAATCCTCCATAACCAATAAAGTTACCCCCTAATGAAGTATTGAAAGGAGCTGACAACCCCTGATAAGGATTCCATGCATTAGCAAAGGGTGGAAAATTCTAAAATGAATTAACTGAAGAATACGGCACATTCCCTTTTTGGCCCAAAAATTTATTCCCAGCTCCTATCCCACTAACCGCAGGGTTTGTCCAACTCTGAAAGGGGTTACTACCTTGACTTGTAAAAGAAAAAGGCATTGACCCTACTGTCAGATTGGAATGTGGTATATGACCACTTCCAAATGGGAAACCCTAAAAAGAAGTTGATCCACTTATCATGGATGTAGAGGCGGTCGATGGTATGTTCAAGGGGACTGAAGGAATCCCGTGAGACGACATTCCATAAGGGAAAAATCCAAAACTAGATACAATCGCTTGAGAACTTCCACTCATTGACGGAATGGAAGTAGACCCAAATATAGCCATGCTAGGAGTAATAGAAGGGATGGAAATAGTTGCTCCTCCTTGTACAGATATGGGAGTCTGCATGCTCGCAACACTCGTCATAGATGCCATGCTTCCAGCAGTGGTCATTAAAGGAATAGATGTATGTAAACCTGGGATCGAAGGTCTATGAGTTGGTGTTCTGACGTACAATAGAACATCTGGATGTTTAGGAGGAAGAGGAGAATTTGGCACCGCAACTGACTCTGAAAGCTCTTCAGCTTCTATATTATCTTCTAACTGAAAAAGTAATCGAGAAAGAACTGGTGTGTTCCTCTCTAGCTCTCTACTAGTGCCAGGTCTATCTTGTGAATCAATGACCCCAAGCAGAGGATCAATCTCCGATGTTCCTGCTACCACTCGTTGAAAACCACTAGCAGAATCGCTCCTACGCCTTCTAGGAGAAGGCTCAGGACTCGTAGGTGATAGCCCATGAAGTCTCCTAGACCATCAAGATGGTCAGTCAACCACTTTGAATTATTAAAAGATCTACTTAAAGACTCAAAAAATTATAGAGCTAGGCCAACTAGGAGCAAAGAACACTCACTAAAAAGTCCCTAAAGATATCAGCAATCAAACAACTCTCGAGTATTTCCACTCTCGGTGATTAGGACTGAACACCAAAATACAAGAAAGTTAATAACAAGGGCCTTCCAAAAATAGACTGGGGTAATTACGCCCTAGGCCTACTAGAGAAGGTATTAGAGGTAGTTACACTGACCTCTAGACAACAGCCTTTACCGGTGCAAGCCCCCAAGCTTCGCAAGGGTGCCCTCTAGAAGTACTGATGAACGTGATACAATGCCAACCTCAGGTGCCACAGGATTCCCCTCTGCAACCACCTGTGTGGTCCCTAGGATAGGCAACTATGGTCACCAACTCGTATCAGAAGCCGGGCAGAACAGTTGTGAGGTAGGATCCGACAAGTAAGAGAGGGGGTATCTCTCGTCCTTATCTTCACTCACCCTTGTGCTTTACTCCTAGTTATGGAGCTTTCCCGATCTTCCTAACGCTATTGGATTTCGCTCATTAACCAAACTTCTATGTTTTATAATTTAGAGTGGCCTTGGAGACTTAACTCTCCTCTTGCCTAATCCAAGGCCCTAATAAACCTAAACTCGTTGGTGTATTCTGATGACAATACAAAATTTCTAGTTTATTTTAATTAATCACTTAATTTTAATGGTTTTTCTTTAAGTCAAAGGTATAGATGGGAGTGAAACCAATGATGTGTGTATGACGCAACAGAAATCAATGAAAAACTAACTAAATGAATGCAATCATTTTTTTGTCAATGAAAAGAGATCTCTATATGGGTTCTACGAAACTTCTAAAAAGCAAAGTACTTTTTCTCTTCTTTTCTTGAAACACACTTCACACACCTAAAAAACTAAAAGACTATGAATTATTTAACAATGCAAACTACCCTAATGCAAATATAATTGAGATGCAAGATCCTAAATCACTCGAAAAACAAAAGCAATTGTCTATAACTAACAATGAGCCAACTCAAGTACTGAAGAGGATACAAATTTTGAACACAAAATTCTCTCCATACAAGAAGGACAAATTGAAAAATATTGCAATTCGCTTTCAACAACAAAAAGAAACCAAAAATCAAACTTGGCAAAAGAAAAAGAAAAACAAAGTTTTTTGGGATCTTTTCTTTTAAAAGAAACAACCAAAAGCAACTTTTTGAAATCACCCAAAATGCTACTAAAACTCAAAGATCGAAAAGAGAGCACAAGGAGTCTTTGCAAGTTACAAACTCGAAAATGAACAAAAACTTGAGCAAAAAGGCTTCAACTTGTGCAAAATGATCCAAATAGCAACAAAGAGCTTGACAAACTAACCAAGAAGCCATGAAAGAAATACTTTCAAATTCGTTAAAAAGATATTCAAAAAGCAAGAAAAGCTATGAGGCCACAAAACAAAGCAAAGCAAAGCAAGTAGATTCAAAATCTGAGCTTGACATTGAAACTAAAAACAATCTTGTGTTCTGGAGAACCAAAACAATCAAGAACTTCTGAACGAAGTCTTGTGTGCCAAAACACCAATTACAAACTTGCTAAAAAGCAAACCTAGGCCAAATCTTTTCAAATGAGGAAGAGACTTCGAAACAGTAAGCTTGCAGAATAATTAAATTCTTCATATAGAAATTGACCACTCAAAGACTAAAAAGACCAGGCAACAAATCTATCTAGGTAGAGAGATTTGGAAAAACAATGCAAAAATTTGCATAAGCGATTGTATTTAAACATAGAAGCGTGCACACATGCTTCTGACAAAGGAAACTCGTGTATACGCGGGTTCACTTTATAGAAACAAGCGTGTATACGCTACTATAAACAAAGTAAAAAAGCATATACAAAGATTGTCAAGAAAAAGTAAAAAACAAAGTCTAATCCAAAAGATCAGACTTAAAGAATTAGACTCTAGTAGACCAAATAAGACTATAAAAGAAAGCAAACTAAAGGCTGAGCCCTGATTGATAATGAACAACCCAAACCAGGAATAACAACATTGTTATCCCCAACGGAGTCACCAATTCTGTTTCAGGAATAAGTACCCTAGGGCTTTGGGTTAGAACCCCAATAGAGCAGAAGCAAACTACAACAAGAAACACTCATACAATTTAGGAAAAATGCTTATATAATCAAACTATGTAAGAGCGACTGTACCTGGATTTCATTCGTTCGAGTAAGTCCCGCAGGGTTCAGACCCTCTACAACTCCCGATGTTCTTCAAACTGAAAATCATTCAATTCAAACATACATAGCAGTATAGAAGTAAAGCATATTCACGAAATTGACCTTATATCATATAAACAAATGATTGATCATACATCAAAACATCATTCATATATGAATTAAAACATAATTTGATGCATAAACATAGTTAATTTCGGAAACAAGACAACATTTCTTTTATTGTAGTAAGCTATAAATAACATGGAGAGAATTCACCTAAGCCTTGTTCTTTTGGCTCCAAGGGGAACCGTCCTCCGAATTCGTACTATCCCAGCCTTTAACAATCTTCTTCCATAACCAACACCATGTTATCTCAAGAAAAAGGGAGAATATCTATAATCAAGGAAACAAGGGTTTCCTAAAGCTTGGGGAAGTGCATGAGGCACAGGGATTCATTAGACTCAGTCAGGGATAATCTCAATATAATAACTCTATCTCTTCTCCTCCTTAAGGCCTTCCCATAGAAGTCTATTTACACTTCTCCCAATTAGTTTTTTAGTTGGGAAACAGTTAGGCCACAGGAAATAGGAGGTAATCAACATGTAAAACCCATGAAATCTACCCATAATTAAGGAAATTTAATTTTTTTAAGTGTTTTAATACATATACATGGGTTGGGTATTGACTTACCCGCGTGTACACACTTTTAGCTCAGGGAAAAGTAGTGTACAGGGAATAAAACATTGTTTTTAATATATTTAGACAAAGTCTGGAAGGAGGGGTTGCCCTAGGCCATAAACCAAGCATCACAAATACCAAGAGTGGTAAATGGTGCTATAACACCTGGACGAGATCGCGGACAGTTGATATGCTACAATTGTGGAGGGCCAGGACATTATGGCTATGATTGTACGAACCCAAGGCATCCATAATGTCTGTATTTTACCTTGTTTGATCATCAGATGGAAGATTGTCCTACGTTGATAGCTAGGACACGCGACAAGGGAGTGCTACCACCTCCCCCGACCTAAAACCTACAGATGATGAGCTCTGATCCGTGCGAGGAAGATCCAAATGTGAACATTGTGCTCCGAAGTGGAATTGCAACGGGAGATGATAAAGGCAAACAACCTGAAGATAGTACTTGGGTTCGCAAGGCTCCGACAAAAGAAGCAGAGTTTGATTTTGAGTGCGCTAACGAAACCTTCATGGAAGCCATTAATGGCCCTCATGAATGCTTTGCCAAAATTGGAAAGTGGTTCCATGGAGGAAGGGATAATGGATTAAGGTTCATTCATCCTCTTCCTCATCCAAATGCGAGCTCAATCCATCTGGAAACTTCCAGAAGCATCCATTGGATGAGGAATCCAATGAATTCATTTCAAAAATTCGATGAATCTCGCTCATCGCAAGTGAAACAAAGGCTAGGTGCGATGCATAACACCCAGATAGTGTAGTTCTTGCAATGCATTGCAACCTGATAGAAGGCTCCCTGCGCTGATCCCCTTAGGGACACTTTTTGGATGAATGGTGTCATGGAAACTCTTGGGAAGCAAGCATGAAGTAGGTTGACCTCATTAGGGAAAGAAAATAATTGAATTAGGGGTTGATGGACCCTAATAATATGGATCTGGAAGTCAGGGTTGATGTTCCCAAATTTTCCTGTAACACTTTACAAGCCCATGGGGTACATATTCCTATAGAATATGTCATTTTTTGTTATGTAATGCACTTGCAACATTTCAAGGAGCTGTTTTGGGTATCGTTTCTGATATAATTCATGATTGTGTGGAAGTTTACATGCATGATTTTACTATCTATGGAAATACTTTTGAAGAAGCTCTTGAAAAATTAGAAAAAGTTCTCATTAAGTGTTAAAAAACAAATCTTTCATTAAGTCATGAGAAATGTGTTGGCACTCTGGCACTAATTTAGAGCTATGGCACAGGTGTTGTCCTTGATGGCAACTTTCTTTGGTAATAGATCTCAGTTCAGGCTTTCAAAATGAAGGAAAAGGCATATACGCAGGTTCATCTAGACTAAGGCGCGTATACACGCGGGTTAGATGTTACAAAGGCGCGTATGCGTATACATGCACTTTCACGCACAGAAAAGCACGTATATGTTGGAGAACTTACTTTTGGACCGTGGTAGTTAGTCCTTGGTATTTGAACCTATGGTTTTGGACCATGGTGTCTCATCAGATGTGTTGATCCTAGGTATTGGGTCCATGGTATTGATTTATTATGGTTTTGGACCGTGGTATTGTGAAAGGCCTAAGACTATAAAAGAGGAAGGAGATCATTTGGCATAGGATCATCTGAATTATGAATATCTAATAATGTGCTAGATCTGAAATATTGGTGATTGAGGTTATGGTGCAGATCTGGATCTAAATGAAGGAGGAACCTTAGCACAAAGAGAAGGATAAGTTCTATTGATGGGTCATAATCTTAAGGCTTGAATGATAGTATCTTTGTATGATTTTGATCTATTAGATGTGGTGCATCCGTGATCTATAAATCTGATAATCTGGGTTAATTAGTGTCTGAATATTTGAAAGAGTGAATTATCCTTTATAGATCTGTACGCAGGTTCAGTGAAGCGAAGGCGCGTATACACGCTGGTACAGTGAATGCAAACAGCGTATACACAGGTTGCTCCAAACAAAGAAGCGTATGTACATAGGTTTCAGGTTATTAAAGTAGCGTATATCTTTTGAGTTGTGATCTAGCTGCTTTTGTTTATTACTGCAGTGTTCTGGGTTCAGAATTTGGTGTGTAGTTACTATCACTGTGATTTGGGTATAGCTGTCAGAGAAGTGTCTACTTGATTCAGTGCTAATTGGTGAAAAGGAGATTGTTTGATGCAGAAATTTTTGATGATTGATTGATGTTCATGGATACAGTCTGAAAATTTATGAAACGTGGTCCCTGGAAGAAAGAGAAGGTTGTAGCCTTCAGTAGGCCAACACCTACGTACTAGTATCTTGGCTAGTGCAAGAGCTAAGGGGGTTGTATCTCCCTTCCAGGAGAAGATGGAAAATGAGAGAGGGTTGTAGCTCTCTGCAGGTTGCAGCCTATGTACTGGTAAAGGACTGCACCGGTACATTGTAAAAAGAAGTTTCTAATTAAAAGAAGATAGAGACGAATTGCAGCAGGTGGTTTTCACCCACATTGGGTTTCCACCTTATATCTTATGTTCTTGTGTGTGATTGTCTTCTGCTCCGTTTTGATGTTTCTGGTTACTGGTTATTTGATTCTAATACTCAGATTACTAATCAACATCTGTAAGGTAAAGTAAATTATAAGTTTGCATTGTATACGCAGGCTACCTTCTGCATAGTTGCGTATATACGCGATTTTAATTAACAAAAGTAGTGTATATCATCTGGATTTGAAAAAGGGAATATTTGGCTTGATAATACTGATTCACCCCCGCTCTCAGTATTATTTCCAACAATTGGTATGAGAGCAAGTCCTTCTGAAGAAGCTTGATCGCTTGAAGGAAGATCCATCATCATGAGCAACTACGAGAGAGAAGCATCTATCAGGCCACCAATTTTTGATGGGACAAACTTCATATATTGGAAGGTAAGAGTTACTGCCTATCTTCAATCTCTTGGTATAGAAGTCTGGGATATCATAGATACAGGGTACACTTTTCCATCAGCAACTCCTACAGATTTGGCTGAGAAGAAGAAATATGAAACAAATGCAAAGGCTGTGAATACCCTATTAGGATGTCTATCTCAATCAGAATTTGTCAAGGTTATGCAGTATAAAACTGCAAAAGAAATATGGGACAAGATTGTTTTGAACTATGAAGGAGATGAGCAGGTAAAACAAGCAAAACTTCAAACTCTCAGAATTCAGTATGAAAATCTCAGAATGCACAATGATGAAAGTGTGGCTAACTATTTCCTATGTGTAGATGAGATTGTTAATTGTATGAAAAACTTGGGTGAAGAAATAAAAGAGGCTGTTGTGGTTGAAAAAGTTCTAAGATCTTTGTCCCCTAAGTTTGAATCTAAAGTTTCTGCAAATAGAAGAGAAAGAGAATCTACAAAATCTTACCATGTCACAGCTGCACGGAATTTTGACTGCTTATGAAATGAGGAAAGGAGGACCATCAGATAGGAGAGAAGCTACTTTCAAGGCTTCAAGCAAAGGAGATTACTATGAGTCAGGACACGTCTCAGAAGAAGAGGAAGAATCAAACTTTGTCAAGAACCTTCAATGAGGTACTGGAAGATTCAGAGGTAAGTTACCTTTCAAATGCTTTGCTTGTGGAAGAGTCGGTCACTATGCTACCAAATGCCCCAGAAGGATAAGATTGATAAGGGTAAGGAACCTATTAGATGGAACAAGAAACAAAATGTGAATAAGAAAAGCTATTACACTCATGAAGATAGTGATGGACTCTCAAATAGTGATGAAGATGAATGAGGTAATGATTATAAACTTTTAATGGCTTTCGAAGATGATGATTACATGGATGCTATAGATGAAGAAGGTCTTTACGAAGAGATTTCTAATCTCAAACTTTGTTTAGAAGAGAAAAATGTGATTATTGATTCTCTGCAATGTCAACTGGCTGAAAGCGAAAAACATCATGAAAAATTGGAATGTGAAATTGTGGGACTTAGAAAAGAGATTGAGAAAACCAAAGCTCTTAATCTTAGATTTGTTAAAGGATCTAAAAATCTAGATGAGATTATCAATGTGCAACATTCCCCTCTAATGAAGACAGGTCTGGGATATAATGAAGAAGCATCTCAAGCGCAGAAACCATCCACCTCAAAACGTTATCTTGATGCAGCAAGGAGGAATGAGCAAAAGCCCAATGGAGATCACCAGGTAAAACAAGGACGATTTACATCAAGAATAAACAAAGACTAACAGGTAAATTAGGGCTTAAGGATGAACAAAAGCTACAACCAACCACAGGTAAAATCTTCTCAATTTGCCTCAAGAATGGATGACAATAGAAACTACAATCATTTAGCTGGTAGATTTGATAATCGCAGGAGTTTCTTCAATGGCCAATGTTTCTCTTGCCATAACTTTGGCCACAAAGCAGCTCAATGTGTTGCCTATAAGACAATCATGACTAGAGAAGCTCAAAAAACAAAGAAGTATGACTGGAATCACAAAAAGGACCTATAACAACTTTTCTGCCCTTGAAAATGAAATTGAATGTTCTATTTGTAATAACTTCGGTCATGAAGATTCTGAATGCAGGAGCAGGTTTTGGAAGACAACTCAAAAGGAACAAACCTCAAGTGCCAAAACATGGAGAATGAAGGAACCACAACCAGAAAGATGTGGGATAGATTTATATGCAGAAGGACAGGAAAATCAATGGTACATCAACAAAGGATGTTTGAAGCATATGACATGTGATAAAGAAAAACTTGAATCATATACTGCTTTAGAAAAGGGAAAGAAAGTTTCTGTTGGAAATGATACTCCGGCAGCCATAAAAGGAAAAGGCACTGCTCAGTTGAAAGAAAAAGTCAAAGCTGGAAATGTTTTATATGTTGATGGCTTGAAACATAATCTACTGAGTGTCAGTCAGATGTGCGATAAAGGAACCGAGATAATATTTCGATCAAATGGGTGTAGTGTCCGTGATCTTCATACAGGAAAAACAGTGATCAAAGGCAAAAGAACTCCAAATAATCTATACATATTTGAAGAAAGACAACAACAATGCTATTTGAGCAAGAATGATGAACACTAGCTATGGCACCGGAGGTTGGGGCATCTAAGTTTCTCACAGATAAGGAAAGCATGCAAATACCAGGCAGTTTGTGGTCTTCCAGACATCAAAATTCCAGACACTACTATATGCAAATCATGTCAGTTTGGTAAGCAAACCAGAACTAACTTCCCTGAAAAGGAAGGATCAGCAAGCAGACCACTTGAGCTTGTCCATACTGATGTATGTGGTCCATTTAGGAAAAGGTCACCTCGAGGAGAAAAATACTTTATATTATTTATTGATGACTATTCAAGGATGGTTTGGATAGGACTTATGAAGCGCAAAGATGAAGCCTTCGAAAAATTCAAATCCTTCAAAGCTTTGGTTGAAAATGAATCAGATCACAAAATTAAATGCCT